>JAQBSW010000704.1:0-176226 GCA_029291075.1 Eudiplozoon nipponicum
CACCACAACAGGATCGACTTAGTGCATCTGCTGCTTTGTTATCTTTTCCGGGTCTATAGACAACATCGAAGCTGTAAGGTGATAATTCCATTTTCCAGCGCAAAATTTTATCGTTCTTCACTCTTCCTCGATTTTGATTGCCAAAAATAAAGGAAACAGATCTTTGATCAGTGACAAGTTTGAAATGATTACCCAAAAGCAAATGCCTCCATTTTCGAATAGCTTCAACCACGGCATAGGCTTCTTTTTCAACAGCTGAGTGATGTTTTTCAGATGGCGTCAACGTCCGAGAGAAAAACGCCACAGGTCTTCCATCTTGGTTCAAAGTGGCAGCAATAGCTACGTCCGAAGCATCAGTTTCGACGACAAACGGAATATCACAACGAATAGAAGCTAAAGTTGCTACGGCTAATTCTTTTTTAAGATCATCGAAATTTTGTTTCACAGAGACGGGCAAAGGAAAAGTTCGATTATGAACGAGTGAGTGAATTTTATCGGAGAAGTTGGAGATCCACGGCGAATAATAAGCGAAAAATCCCACAATTCTTTGTTGCGATTGCACATTCGACGGTGGTGGGAGATCTTGTAAAGGCTTTAATCGGTCAGGATCAGGTTTAATTTTTCCATTCGATATTTGAAAACCAAGAAGAGTAATTTCTTTAGCTGCGAAAATGCTCTTTGATTCATTTAAGGTCAATCCATATTTTTTAGCGGCATTAAGAAATTTGTTGAGATTTGTTTCGTGTTCAAGCGTATCTCTCCCGCAAACTGTCACATTGTCCACATAGACAAATGTATCTGTGAGATGTTCCTGTGCGATTATATGATCCATAGTTCTTTGGAAACATGAGACACCATTCGTCACTCCGAAGGGAATGCGACGGAATTGAAACAAGCGTCCACACGCTTCGAAAGCAGTAAATACCTTTTCATGTTCTTGGATAGGTATCTGGTGGTAAGCGCTTTTGAGATCCAAAGTGCTGAATATATGATATTTTGAAATGGTTTCAGCCATTTGGTCTATTTTCGGCAAAGGATAGGCGTCTAAGAGTGTGAATTTGTTGACCGTTTGGCTGTAGTCCACAACCATACGTTTCTTGTGATTCTCATTCGATACCACGAGAACTTGTGCTCTCCACGGGGATGTTGAAGGTTCGATAATGCCATCAGAAACTAATCTGTTTATTTCATCCCGGATAAATATTTCATCCATTCGATTGTACCTTCTTGATTTCGTAGCAATAGGCCTCCAGTTAGCAGTTAAATGGTGGAAAAGAGGCGGGGACGTAACAGATGCAGGTTTCAGTAAACAGACGGTGAATGACGATTTATGACCACCAAAAGAGATATTTACACTTTTATGCAATCCAAGGAAGTCATGACCGAGGAGTACGTCAGTACAAAGATCAGAAAGTATAGATAGCTTGATATTTTGATAAACACATGATTTGTATTGAATCGACACAAAACAATGGCCTTTGGTATGACTCGAAAATGAGCTAGACGCCATGGTTATTGTTTCTTGAGAGGAGTGAATTTTCCAATTATTTTTCAAAACGAAGGCTTCTGAAACATAACTACAGGAACTGCCTGTATCAACGAGAGCATGACAATTTATGTTATTGACTTCTAGATTTATTACACATTTGGTGAGACAATCAGGAGCAGCAGCTAATACAGTTGCAGATATGGTAGGATGAAGCGTCGAAACCACTGGGCGGTGATTCTTAGAGCGACATACCTTTTGAAAATGTCCTTTGTTTCCACAACTTTTACAGAAGGCGTTTCTGGCCGGACATTTCCATCTTAAATGATAATCGTACCCACAAAAGTCACATTTTAGTTTAACAGCAGCAACAAGATTATCTGTAGATTTATCGGAGGTTGATGAAGGACAGAGTGGCTGAACCGTTGCAGTGTGTGCAGAATTCAAACAGTTTTGATATGATAATGATTGCTTTTCCGCCATTTCGAGACCACGTGCTTGATCAAAAGCCGCTTGAAAATTAAGTGAGTTGTGTTCTAAGAGACGTTGTCTGATTGAATTGGACTGGATTCCATTAATGAAGGCATCGCGCAGAGCATCGTCTCGATTTTCCTCGGCCGTAGTTGGTTTGAAATTGCACTCCCTAGCTAACGATTTCAGAATCTGAACAAATTGATCCAATGTTTGTCCATTTTCTTGTTTAGTAGTCGCGAGTATATGACGAACAAAGACTTCATTTTTCGGTCTGACATAGAGATTCATTAGAGTTTTGATAGCATTATCATACGTATCACAGTCAACGATGTGTTCATATACGTTAGGAGAGACGTAGGAAATAAGAGTGTCCAATTTATCCGGATTCATGGATTCGACTGCTTTTAGGAGGCCACAGAATGTACGATACCAATGATTCCATTGTTTTGCTGCATCTGGTGCACTAGGTTCAATATCCAATCGCTCTGGTCGTATTAGGCGTTCCATGATTGGGTTATATGATGAATAAATTGTTCTGAATCACAGTAACAAGCACAGCAAACGGGCAGAATGATTAGACAAGTCAGAAGAAAGAGTTGCCTAAAATATTAGGCTTTATTCATCATATAATGCAGATATACATGCTAAAAGACAAAGCAAAACATGTTAGTATACGAACGGTGTGAATATAAATGTGTGTACAAATAAACAATCATATCATTGGTCTACGTAAGTTTGTTGGAAACTCACGCATGTACATCGATAGATAATGTTTGCGGTTGGCATTAACAGCTGTTTCTCTATCATTACTGGTCAAGGCTAACATGTTACCTGAAATAACACTCGTGGGTTAGCTGCATTAAATTTGCGTGTTAATTCCGCTGTAACTTTCTTCTGCTTCGTACAAGAAACAGCGTCCTCCTCACATTTTTCGGCATTTTGCTTGGGCGGGACAAGTGATAGTTCTCGTAGTTCTTTCAAATCTTGACTCCTTTACATTTCCAGGTGCACAGTTGATGTTTGGCATTGATTGATGGGTTCTCGTTTGTCCTTTCACTCTGACGTCTCCCATGAGCTGCTTTTCTGAAAATGATGAAACCAGATTTTCGTAAATTTTTCCGAATTTTCGAGACTTCATTTCCAGTCCCATTTTCAGGGTTGACACCATACCCACAGGTGTTATTATTTTTTTCCTGTGAGTATAGTGTCAACCCTGAAGATGGGACTGGAAATGAAGTACCGAAAATTCGGGAAATATGGCTTCAACGTCATTTTCGGACAAGCAGCTCATGGGCGGCTTCATAGGGAAGGGGCAGGTGAGAACCCATCAGTCAATGCTTAGCTTCAACTGTGGACCTGGAAATGGAAAGGATTCCAGATTTCACTTACCTACGAATGCTATCGGTTGTCTCGCACAAGAAAAATGCGAAAAACAAGTAAAAACAGCACTGCGCAAGGTACAACATCATTAAAGCGTCCTCCTTAATTGGGATGTTCAGGTAAATTGCTTCCTTTTCTGTTCCTTTTGATTTCCTATTTTACCAATTGACTTCGACAATAGTCTTAGTTAGCCTTTAAACATTAGATCGTTGATGGCTTTAGTGTATTCGTCACCTTTTGAATCGTAACTAACCGATCTGTCGATAATTGATAAATATCCGCGAATCATTGATAACTTATATTCAAAATGCACGCAACTGCTGCAATGCAAATACTGGATTATAGCAAATCGTTCTATTTGATTTGCTATTAGCACCTTTCTTTAATGCCTTGTCTAAAAAAGACAGACAATAATATTTCTTATTCTGTAATAGGAAACTGATATTCTTATGCGCTTCGATGAAACTTTGAAACGCTGTACGTGATTGCGACCTGTTTTTTAGGACAATCAAAATATCATCCACATACAGTATGCATTGAGCACATTTACTAATGTCACTTCTTAATGATGCGTTATCAGGATGGCCTGGGAAAGTCTCAGCTAACACTGGAATTGCCACACCATCAATCTGTTTACGGATGCTCCCATTAAAACGGCACTGGAAAACTTTCGTGCATATCAGGATAGGCTTGTGTAGAGTATGACCTTGGACGGAAGATGGTAATATGTTTTGGTCTACCGGTTAGAATATAATGTCAATGGTTTCCAGAAAAAACTTAACATAAAAACACCATAGTCTTGTTTTTAACATGGATACCTTGAATTCTGTTAGCAAACTCAAAGGAATCGGCAACCGAATATTTACCTAATAGTTGATGTGATGGCTCCGGTATATAGACTAACTGTTTGTCCAGTGCATAGAATAGAGAATTGCTCATCGATAATATTGATTGGATAGGAAATATGTTCTCTAGACATGAGTTTTAAGGTAATTACTAAATGCAATAACAGAAATGAGCTGCACACATATTAAGCTCTGTGAATGAACAATTTTCAGTCACATTTATCCAGGCAGAAAAAGTATGGTCGGGCATTGAGCTTGGACTGGAAGTGCTGCGCGCTAATGATTGGTTGTTACATTATTTCAGCTCTCGCCCGTTTAAATTTTCTGTTTATTTTTCCTTTCAATATATATATATATATATATATATATATATACATTCTATTCGTTGACATGATGGGTAGTTAAAAACTAAATGTAGACAAAAAGTCTGTCAACAAAACTTTTGAGCCACGGCTCCTCAATTAGTTGTCCTATTACGATTCTTGCGCTGTGGTGCTATCATAATTTAAATATTGCACAATATATACAATTCGATAAATTTACTAGACCAAGATTCCTCTTTACCGCGCAACTCATCAGCAGAAGATAGGTCGGTTGCGGGTAGGAATCGAGCCTACAAGCAGCTTCCCAGGGTCTGCGGATAGCATACTAATCTATTTTTTATCCTTATATTGATTTGATTGGTTTTCTATTTGAGGATTCTATTAACGTCCTTTTAACACTTCAAGTTCAACTAGCAAACTCGAGTTTATCGTTACTAGACGAGCACTACGCTTATTAGGAATATGTCGGTAGATTTTATTTATATATTTAACTATGTCATGCTATATAAGCATTTCATTCAACACCTTGAGGACAGAAAAGCACCTTGTGATGCGCTGTTTACGTGAGGCTATGATTTCCGAATTTGTTTTACGGAATTAGCGTAATGAGCCACTGCTCTGTAGAGCTTGCACTTTTTTTTCATTTAAATGGTGATAATAATTATGCCATGACAAGGATCATGATAGTGCTTCGGATACCACAATATTAAACTAGCTATTCAGTTTTTGGTGAATTTTCTAAAATTCGTCGAATTTCAAGATATGTGATATATAAGTGCCTATATATATATATATATATATATATATATATATATATATATATATATATATATATATATATATATATATATATATATATATATATATATATATATATATATATATATATATAGTTCGTTACTTATTAATTACACATTGAATCAGGAAACAAAGAAAATTCATCCAGTAGGTCATTTACAATCTTATTTGGTACTCTTTAAGTACTTTACGGTACTTGGAGTCTGAGATTTTCACTGTGTCACTCATGCCGCATACTAAACAAAATATGAAGGCATATACCAACTTACGTTTATTTTTTAGCCTTTCCTTCAGGTGGAATCTATTTGGCGTCTCTTGATATGTGAAATTTCAACAAGCTGCCCGCGAACTAACACTATACAACAGACACCATGTCATTTGAAGACGTTATATTGAATTGTAGTCTCTTGGCCGGATTTTGATCATGTCGATATTGTCTGTATAAACTCCACATTGCACCAGGTAGTAAAGGCAGTTCAGCCATTACACCGATTTCCGTGTGATTGAAGACTCTTCAATTACCATCCAGATCTTTGTATATGGCATAAACTTGCGTATATCATGCAGCACGAGTGGCGTTGTGTATAAAGTGTCCAAGCTCAAATGCCGGGATGAAACCAGTGCAGTTTATACTGACAATATATATATATAAATATATATATATATATATATATAATGTCCATGCCTTTTAATGCTACACAGTATATTTATAATTAAGAAGAAATGTGTTCTTCCTAATTATATATATATATATATATATATATATATATATATATATATATTTGTCTTTTTCATTCTTTTCACTCACTTTGTACCATGCATATTATAACGATTGTTGTTTTCATTATTAAGATCAGGTTGGCGTGCTTGAAGTAAACACCAATCCCATTGTATTTAAACAGTCGTCTAACCAAATAGCAAAACTACCGCCAGTTACACGTACTGATGATTTCCATATATATATTCAATGCGGTTTGATCCTCGATAGTCAGTTTGCCGTCGTACTCTGATGATGATTATGGAAGGTCGAAACGCGTCAGTGCGTTGTGACTGGCGGTAGTTTTGCTATATTGTTCGACGACTGGTTGAATACAACAAGGTTGGTGTTTACTTCAAGCTCGCTAACTTGATTTAAATGATTGCTACTATCATTCGCGCAATCTATAATTGTTTGATTATTGCCTTCATTGTTGGTTCTAATATACTGTGAAATTAATTATTTACTAATTGTAGACCTGTTTATCTCGATGGTGACGGTTGATTCTTGATATTTAAAAACCGTGCCTTATTCACTTGTCGTTCACCGACAGTTGAAGATAAGTTCTACCGAAATAAAAAGCTATGCATTTAAATTGTAACATTTGTTAGTCAAACTGTTTTTTTAAAACTTTTTCTTCAGACAATTCGTTTCTTGGATTCTTCTCCTATCCGGAGATGCGAGTCTTGGAACGATACTTTACCGTGTATCACATTTGTGCTCCTGGCCATGAGGAGGGAACGACAAATTTGGTTGTTGTTGAGTAGGTTTTAATGCGTTCAATTTATCTTCCAACATTCATTTAAAATTCAGATACGTTTGCGACTCTGTTTTTTAGTAGAACATTAACAGCATTTCTCACAGCTCTACTCGAGTGGTGCTTTACTGGTACGGAATGTACTATATATGTTGTACTGGCTTTGAAATCGAGTTGTCGAAAACTTAATACGAAGTTTACTCGAATTAAAGGTCGTGTTTACAATGCATTTCTACTCGCAGTTTTACTATATGCTAATGAAACTTGGCCTCCTAGAGTTGATGATTATAAACGCTTACAGACATTCGACCATCGTTGTTTGAGAAGTATAGCACATGTTGGTTACCAACAACGAACAACTAACGTTGACATCCGTAGACGTATTTTTGGATCTGACAATAAGTGCTCGTCTTTAGAAAAGCAAATAAGGCTCTATCAACTTCGTTGGCTCGGTCACGTTTTGCGTATGCCCTCATTTCGATTGCCCAGTAGAGCTGTTCTCTCATCCAGCACCAAATTGGCGTAAGAAACAAGGTGGGCAGATTTTGACATGGCAGAAACAATTTAAGTCACTTACATCCAAATTGGGTAGTATAGGATCCACTCGTCTGCCGGGATGGGGTCCTCGTGCGCATCATAGTTCTTGGTTAGAAACCCTTAGCGATATGGCATCGAATCGAGCTCAGTGGCGATCTTGTTGCAGATGTCTAGTAGAAGCATCCTCGTAACATTCTTTTCTTAGTAGGGCATAGTTGGTTGCGAGGTTTGGTTTGCTTATGATGTGATACAGTGAAAGCCGCAAAGAAGCTGTATTGCTGATGTTGCCTTGCCTTAAAGCTGACTTGGCAATAATGATGTTGTGAAGAGGTTTAGTTTGACTCATTTCTGTGAGTTATCTTGTTAAATATACTCATAGTAACTAGGTATTGTCTTTCTCTCTCTCTCATAAATCTCACCAATAATTTGTATCTTAATTAATATTTCTGTTGTTATTTATATATTTTTTTCGCTTCTTATGGTTATATGGCGGTGAATCCTTAGCAATTTTTGACTTTTGTATAGTTGGACATGATAATGATGATGATATACCGTCTAATACTGCAATATTCCTCACCCAAGTATGTAGTGGGTATCGGGCGTAATACTGATGAATCGCCAATAAACACTTAACGAATGTGCGCATAAGATTAGGAGTCTCGTTCATGTTGACTTCGATTTATCCTTCTGGATCCATTTGAACTAATTTGTTACTAGGTGCGCAACACCTATTGCGCAATCACATATATAGTAGTTCTCTGCAATAAGCAGTGTATAACTGTTGCAACAACTGTGTTCATGTATTGCGCCCAACTCTAGGTGGTAAATCAGCATGCGCCCAGACCGTCCTTCGGGTAACATTTGATCTGGAGTCGAAGATTTAATGAAGAGGTGTTTTGTTTGCAATCGGTAATTAATTCCTTAATTTCGCATGGCTGGTAACTCTGTTGCTTAAAAGAATTTTTAAAATTTGCGAAACTGGATTAAACAGAATTGGATGATCTACGTTTTGACTAACACAGGCTGAATTCCAGTTTTTTGCTTCTTGGTAATATTTCGGCGGCCGACAACGGTCACCGTGATAACACTTACCACAAATATGGCACTATCTTACAATTAATCAACCAAGTGGCCGCGCAACTGTAATTAATTTTAAAATTTCCTTTTAACGTTTCTTTGTAGTCCATCAGCAAATTTTGATGAATCTAATCAGCGTCTATTGGCGGGAAGGGGGAGTTTGTCTGAAACCTCGGCAACCAATAGTCGTTCAAGTAGAAGTAACAGCCTTACTGCGCCAATCTACTACTTAATGGGCTGGCAAACGGATGAACAAACTGATGTTGGCCAGTGAGTTATTTAATTTTGTCTACGAATTTATTAAATTTGTTTAGAAGTATTTATTTTTCTTGGCTGGAGACAAAACTTGTTTTTTAAAAAAAAGCACTGAAAACACGAAGTAGTAGAAAGTGTATTTTAAGTCTAATCATGTTAAGTCAATTTAGGAAGAATTTTAATTAACGAAGCGTTTTCATTAAACATTCTCTGATTGCGTAAATCTTCAATTCGAAACCACTTCCCTTGGTAGCGTGGTGTCTGTCATTTAATGACAAATTTGTGTTGGCTGGTTGGAACATTGGGTCGAAAAGAATGTCACTTTGGCTCCACCGGAAGGAAATGCTAACAAAAATGGTAGTATTGAATTGAAAGTTTGTGTATAGTGTGCGGTAGATTGACGCAATGGATAGAGTCCTGGTATCCGAAGCATATGTGCCGCAATTCGAGCCCCGTCTCCGGAATAATTCTGGACAATACTGTACGAGTTCGAAATAAGTATGAGACCGGTCTACGTGCGAATTGCGTTTTCTACCTTTTGCAATGCTTCGTTTATATTAATATATTTATATATATATATATATATATATATATATATCATGCTCACAACCTTGATTTATATACTTGCATGCATTGTATAAACTTATTCAACTAAAAATAATGATAGAAATAATTTTAATAAAAATAGTAGTAATAATTTTATAATTATAATAGCACTAATTTTAATAACAGTAATAATTTAATAATAATAGTAATAATTTTAATATTAATAATAACAGTTATAATTTTGCTGCTACTAATAATAGTAATTTTAATAATAATAAATACTAATAGTAATTATTTTATTGCTAATAATAATACATCTTTATTTGGTAACAAATGCCCTCTGGCCCGAAAATTTAAACCCTCAATGTAAATAATAAATGCAGGATTATGTAAAAGTGAGTGAAGCAGTGTCTAGAATTTCAGGTTATTGCAGCCTGCGCGCGTAGTTTGGATAGCAATCCAATTGATAAACACAGCAAAAATTGTAGTTACTTAGTCTGATGAGGTTCAGTTGAAGCTGAACACGAGGAAAGCACTATTTGAGTTTACAAGGATATTGCAATAATTAAAGGAGAGGTATACGAGTTCGCTGTTCATAAGGAAGTGCAGATTATGCTGCTCTTCTGTTGAGTTATCGCCAAACAAACTTCGTCCTGATAGTCACTTGTGTGTGGTCCCTTAAGCTAATGCTAGGGTTATATATTGCCTGTATCGGAGAATACACAAACACACACGCACACAAACACACATACGCACATATATATATATATATATATATATATATGCATTTATTTATGTATGTATGGATATATGGATGGGTGTATATATGCATGCATTTATGTATGTATGTTATCATCATATTCAGCCATAAAAAACTCAAAAGTGACATGTTTCACTGCCATATAACCATAAGGAGTGGAAAAAAGTATATAAATGAAAACATAATTAATATATCAGATAAATTTTTATTGAGATTTACAAGAGGGAGGACTACCTAGTTTCTATGAGCAAATTTATCAGGATAACTCACAGAGGCAAACTAAACCTCTCCACAGGACCATTATGACCGAGTTAGTATTCGGGCAAGGCAACATCAGCAATACAGCTTCCTTGCGGATTTCACTGTATCACGTCATAAACAAACCAAACCTCGCAGCTAACTTTGCCCTACTAAGAAAAGAAAGTTACGAAGATGATTCTACTAGACATCTGCAACAAGATCGCCACTGAGCTCGATTCGATGCCATATCGCTAAGGGTTTCTAACCAAGAACTGTGATGCGCACGAGGACCCCATCCTGGCAGACGAGTGGATCCTATACTACCCAATTTGGATGTAAGTGACTTTAATTGTTTCTGCCATGTCAAAATCTGCCCACCTTGTTTCTTATGCCAATTTGGTGCTGGGTGAGAGAACAGAGCTCTACTGGGCAATCGAAAGAGGGCATACGCAAAACGTGACCGAGCCAACGAAGTTGATGGAGCCTTATTTGTTTTTCTAATGACGAGCACTTATTGTCAGTTCCAAAAATACGTCTACGGATGTTAACGTTAGTTATTTGTTGTTTGTAAACAACATGTGCTATACTTCTCAAACAACGATGATCGAATGTCTGTAAGCGTCTCAAATCATCAACTCTAAGAGGCCAAGTTTCACTAGCGTATAGTAAGACTGCGCGTACAGATGCATTGTAAACACGACCTTTAAGACAAAGTGAAATATTCGCGTTTCTCCATAAATGACGAAGGTTCGAGAAAGCTACTCTAGCTTTCGCGATCCGTATTCTCACCTCGTCGGACATATTGCCTACGTTATTGATAGAGCTCCCAAGATATGCAAACCTTTCGACTATGTCAAGATCTTCATTCTGCAGTCGCAACGTTGGAGTGAGTGGTGGGTGATCCTGTAACAATATCTTACATTTAGAGGGTGCGAATTTCATACCGAAAGACGGAACAACGTTTGATAATCTATTTAAGGTGGTCTGGGCAGCATGCTGATTGTCGAATAATAGTACGATATCGTCCGCATAGTCAAGATCGACTAGTTTATCTCCCGGGAGAACTTCAACTCCAGCGTCCTGAATGTGTGAGAGTGTTGTTCATAATAGCATTGATTACAAAATTAAACAAAAATGGGGAAAGTGGACAACCTTGACGAACACCACTGCTGGTTGTAAAGTTATGCGTTAATTCGTTGTAAACCTTAACGCGACCAGAAGTATTTGTGTAGAGAGCTCGTATAATATCAACAAATTTTGTGGGCACACCGCTTTTTGACAAGATATGGAATAAAACATTGCGATCCACCGTATCAAATGCACCCTTGAAGTCTAGAAAGACGGTTATTGTGGGACGGTGATATAAATGTCTCTGTTCAAGAACTTGCCTTAACGTAAAACTATTATCTATAAAACCTCGTCCTGCGCGGAATCGGGCCTGTTCTTCTCTTGTATGTGATTCACTTGAAGCGCTAAGACGACGTAGGATAATCGAATCAAATAACCTAGATACGACCGGAGTCAAGCTTATACCACGATGGTTATCGCACGTATTGCGATTGCCTTTTTTGACGATAGGAATGATGGTCGACTCATTCCAATCAAGTGGTACGGTTTCCTCATTCCATATTGTATGAAAAAGTTTGGTCAACGCTCCTGAAATTATATGGCCATCATCCTTAAATAATCCTGGAAGCAAATCATCGGGGCCTGCGGCTTTGCGGCGTTTAAGAAATCGGATTGCATCGCGTACTTTTAACTCGGATGGCTCTTCGAAACTAACATTCCACACTTTTGATGCAGACGTGCTTTCGGGAATCGGAACTGACGCGATTGTCCAAGAAAATTGATCTTTAAAATGATCAGCTCACCTATCGAGACGACTTATTTTGTCGGTTGTTAGATGATTGCTTCTATCATTTATAGTTTCACTAACTTTTAATATTCTCGGACCTGTTGCGCGAATAAGTTGGAACAAACAGCGACTATTACCTGACGCGAACTCTTTTTTATTTCTTCAGCCTTTCTTGTCCAAAAGTTTTTTAGATATATTGCGGCGAGTATTATTATGGGTCGGGCGTGGTGGAATTTGGCATCTTGTTTGGATTATCTCCATAGATTTTACAGAGAGCCAGTGATTATTTCTACGGGGGCCTGCAATTCCACGTACATCATCGAAAATGGTTCTAGTAGACAATTATTCATTAAACCTAGGTTAAGATTTAACGTAGGCGCATTTAATGTGCGAACATTAAAACAACTTGGACAACATGAATCTTCTTGCTCCTACGTTGGATAAATTAGAAATCGACATATGTTGCGTATCTGAAACCAGAATACGGGATCCTACGTGTATTACCGAACTAGTTGCACCAAACCTATCTACGCGTTATTGGCTTCGAACATCTGGTTCCACAGAGTTCTCTCAAGCCAGTAAATCTGGCGTTGGTATTGTCCTTAGCGCACGAGCTGAAGCTTGCTTAATTGATTGGATCCCTTTAAATAATGGACTGCGTGCGGCACGTCCAAATAAATCTACTAAAATCAAAGCAAAAAACCGTTATCATAGTTGCCTCTTCGTTGTATCTGCACATGCTCCTACCGATTGCAGCACAGAAGAAAGCAAGGACGCTTTTTACTCCGAATTAAGCTCCTTACTAAGTAAAGCACGAAGTTCGGATATAGTCCTGGTTATGGGTGACATGAATGCTCAAGTTGGTCGCTTAAGCAACACAGAATTTCATTTAGGTGGAAGATACACTCTAAGCTCGACTCGCAACGATAATGGTGAACGGCTTTTGGATAGCTGCGCTGAACATAGACTATATTTAAGTAGTACAAATTTCAGACGTAGTGTTAGACGTTGTGCTACATGGCGTCCTCCAGCACCCGGACAACGGTGGACTCAAATAGATCATGTAGCAATTAGTTATAGATGGCGTGGTTGCATCCAGGATTGTCGCTCTTTTTGGAACACTTATGTCGACTCGGACCATGCACTTATCCGTTGTAGATTTGCTCTAAAATTTTCCGGGAAAATAATTAAGAATAAACCCCAAATTGATGTAGGCAAACTCGAACAACCGTCCATCCGACAAAACTATGAAAATATTCTTAATGCTAATCTAACTGGTCTGAATAGCGAAAATCCGAATATACTTTGGTCCAAGATAAGTTCCACTATGCACAATGCAGGTACTACTGTATGTGGCATAGCAGGCCCCCGTAGAAATAATCACTGGCTCTCTGTAAAATCTATGGAGATACTCGAAATAAGGCGCCAAATTCCACCTGGCTCGACTCATAATTATACCCGTCGCAATATAAGACGCCAACTTAAGCGCAGTCTAAAAGGCGATCTCGAAAACTTTTGGAGCAGAAAGGCTGAAGAAATGGAAGTAGCTTTCGCGTCAGGTAACAGTCGCTGTTTGCTCCAACTTATACGCACAACAGGTCCGAGAAAGTTAAAAGTTAGCGAAACTATAAATGATAATAATAATGAATTAATAACCGATAAAATAAGTCGTCTTGACAGGTGGGCTGAACACTTTAGAGATCAATTTTCTTGGCCACCCGCGTCAGTGCCGCTTCCCGAAAGCATGTCTGCATCAATAGTGTGGAATGTTAGTCCCGAAGAACCATCCGCATTAGAAGTACGCGATGAGATCCTATCTCTTAAGCGCCGCAAAGCCGCCGGCCGCGATGATCTGCTTCCTGGATTGTTTAAGGATGGTGGTGATATAATTTCAGAAGCGTTGACCAAACTTTTTCATACTATATGGAATGAGGAAACCGTACGACTTGACTGGAATGAGTCAACCATCATTCCCATCTTCAAAAAAGGCAATCGTAATTCGTGCGATAACCATCGTGGTATAAGTTTGACTCCGGTCGTATCAAGGTTATTTGCTTCGATTATCCTACGTCGTCTTAGCGCTTCACGTGAATCACAAACAAGAGAAGAACAGGCCGGATTCCGCGCAGGACGAGGTTGTATAGATATTATTTTTACATTAAGGCAAGTTCTCGAACAGAGACATTTATATCACCGTCCCACAATAGTCGTCTTTCTAGACTTCAAGGGTGCATTTGATTCGGTGGATCGCAATGTTTTATTCCATATCTTGTCCAAAAGCGGTGTGTCCACTAAATTTGTTAATATTATACGAGCTCTCTACACAAATACTTCTGGTCGCGTTAAGGTTTACAACGAATTAACGCATAACTTTACAACCAGCAGTGGTGTTCGTCAAGGTTGTCCACTTTCCCCATTTTTGTTTAATTTTGTAATCGATGCTATTATGAACAACATTCTCTCACACATTCAGGACGCTGGAGTTGAAGTTCTCCCGGGAGATAAACTAGTCGATCTTGACTATGCGGACGATATCGTACTATTATTCGACAATCAGCATGCTGCCCAGACCACCTTAAATAGATTATCAAACGTTGTTCCGTCTTTCGGTATGAAATTCGCACCCTCTAAATGTAAGATACTGTTACAGGATCACCCACCACTCACTCCAACGTTGCGACTGCAGAATGAAGATCTTGACATAGTCGACAGGTTTACATATCTTGGGAGCTCTATCAATAACGTAGGCAATATGTCCGACGAGGTGAGAATACGGATCGCGAAAGCTAGAGTAGCTATCTCGAACCTTCGTCATTTATGGAGAAACGCGAATATTTCACTTTGCCTTAAAGGTCGTGTTTACAATGGATCTGTACGCGCAGTCTTACTATACGCAAGTGAAACTTGGCCTCTTGGAGTTGATGATCTGAGACGCTTACAGGCATTCGATCATCGTTGTTTGAGAAGTATAGCACATGTTGGTTACCAACAACGAATAACTAACGTTGACATCCGTAGACGTATTTTTGGATCTGACAATAAGTGCTCGTCTTTAGAAAAGCAAATAAGGCTCCATCAACTTCGTTGGCTCGGTCACGTTTTGCGTATGCCCTCATTCCGATTGCCCAATAGAGCTCTGTTCTCTCATCCAGCACCAAATTGGCGTAAGAAACAAGGTGGGCAGATTTTGGCATGGCAGAAACAATTAAAGTCACTTACATCCAAATTGGGTAGTATAGGATCCACTCGTCTGCCGGGATGGGGTCCTCGTGCACATCACAGTTCTTGGTTAGAAACCCTTAGCGATATGGCAGCGAATCGAGCTCAGTGGCGATCTTGTTGCAAATGTATAGTAGAATCATCTTCGTAAATTTCTTTTCTTAGTAGGGCAAAGTTAGCTGCGAGGTTCGGTTTGTTTATGACGTGATACGGTGAAATCCGCAAGGAAGCTGTGTTGCTGATGTCGCCTTGCCCGAATGCTAACTTGGCCATAATGGTGTTGTGGAGAGGTTTAGTTTGCCTCATTTCTGTGAGTTATTCTGATAAATTTACTCATAGTAGCAAGGTTTTCCTTCTCTCTCTACCCCTCTCCCTCTCTCGTAAATCTCAATAATAATTTATCTAAATTCACTTATATACTTTTTTTCACTTCTTATGGTTATATGGCAGTGAAACATTAGTCACTCGACTTTTGTGTGGCTGGAAATGATGAATGATGATGGAAGGTCGAAACGCGTCAGTGCGTTGCGGCTGGCGGTAGTTTTGTTATGTTGTTCGACGACTGGTTAAATAAAATGGGATTGGTGTTTACTTCAAGCTCGAAAACTTGATTTAAAGAACTTGTTTCGTCACCACGAAATTATTAACAATTTATGTCTATAATTTCCTTTTTATTTTTCTGTTGAAAAAGCTTAATGCCACTCATAACCTCTTATTCTTCTCTTAATTTTAGGCTCGCTTATCCCTCGTTGGATCAAATGGGTGAAATGATCGAATCAGTTGCTGACTTCTTTCAGTAAGCTACATTGCTTTATATTTTAATGTACTATTTTCATTAAATGTGAAGTCGTGCTATGGTACACTCTTGTGGTTCATTTTTTCCTATTAACAGCGTACTGTATTTGATCGGATTGTGACCATGATAAAGTCATGAATTTAACCCAATTTTCTTTCCATATATATATATATATATATATGTATCGCAGTTTATTCCTCGCTAGTCAGTTTGCCGTCGTACTTTGATGATGATCATAGAAGGTCGAAACGCGTCAGTGCGTTTTGCTGTTATTCGACTCGTTAAATACAATGGGATTGGTGTTTATTTCAAGCTCGTAAACTTGATTTAAATAATTATTATCCCCACCCGCGCAATCAATGCTTATTTTATTATATTACCTAAATATGTGTGGAGACAGCTGCCAAAAAGTTAATGTTCGTGAATGCATAGAAATTGTGCAGCCGACATTTCCAGTCAATTACTATGTATACGAAACTACTAGAGGTGAGAGCCGCATATCTAAATTTGATTTCCTTATATATTCAATGCGGTTTGATCATCGCTAGTCAGTTTATCGGCGTACTCTGATGATGATCGTGGAAGGTCGAAACGCGTCAGTGTGTGTGACTGACGGTAGTTGTGTTATGTTGTTCGACTACTGTTTGAATACTATGTGATTGGTGTTACTTCTTAATTGTTTATATTTTTGAAATGTTACGCTTAAATGTTTAAACCATATGAGTGTAGAATTCATTTGTTATTATTGTGTCAGACACAACAAGAAATTTACATTCGTATTTTGTGGAATATGTTAGATAACGTTTGTTACTAATCAGTACTCTCATTTCACTGATACTTATTTGTAAGGTCGCTAGAGCTCTTAAGTAGTAGCACATCGAATGTATTATCCAAGAGAACTACTTTTGGTAATTCTTTAAATCAAGTTTGCGAACTTGAAGTAAACACCAATCCCATTGTATTTAACCAGTCGTCGGACAACATAGCAAAACTACCGCCCGTCGCTATGTTGCTATGTTGTCCGACGAATGGTTAAATACAATGGGGATTGGTGTTTATTTCAAGCTCGCAAACTTGATTTAAAGAATTGTTGCCATAACCATAATTATTGTTAAATTGTATTACCTGTGGTAAGTTGTGCAGTGAACGATCCCCAAATCCTTATCATTTTTATATGAAATCAGCATAAACAGCATTGCATAACCACTATAAAAGCCGAAGTTTCACTGACACATAACTACAAACGTGTTCGTAATATGTAGATTTTAAGTGAACACCTGATCACCAATTTCGGCAAAATAAAAGGATAGAGACTTATTCTGACCCCCGGCAGTGATATAATTCCATAATTATGGTCATGATTAGTAGTAGAGTTGCGTTATTTTTCAGTCGTCATTGCTAACACCAACTTTATGGGCATTTTGGTTGTTGTGCAATAATCGATTAAAATAATCTGGTTATCTAATAGACATGTGCTATTCTTTCTATTACATACGAATAAACACACACAAACGCGCGCCTATTTCTGCAGGCTCAAACACTTCGTTGGCTTTGGAATGGGAGCCGGCTCAAATGTCTTCTCAAGATATGCTGTAAGTTGTTTATTCAATACGCCGGTGCAATTTGTTTAATTGAACATGCTTGACATCTAGCGTGTTTACCTTTTCAACCTACCTGTTAATACTCATACTGTTGTCAAAACCGATTATTCACTAATTGTGTGCATAGCTACGCAATCGATGTTGACACGGTACTGGGTGTCGAGGAAGCTTTTAAAAATAGAACAATTGCGGGAGAGACGCCGAATCGCGAAAGAATTTGTTTATTTGCGTGTAGACTATCATTGATTTACATTTTATTGAAGCGTTCAAATTTTCTGGTTTGGGGCCTGCTTTACGCGTCTATGTGTACGAAATGTCATATTTAGCAATAAGTCAGTTCTTAAAGGCTAAGTAGAATGTGCATAGTTAGGACAAGCGAACCGACTAGATTCGATTAACTGGCAAATTATTTGCACCAGCCGGAGACACGCTCAGAGTTTACGACATATTAACTCAACGCAAAAAAACAACTGGTTTAAGGCTACTTTTGTTGGTCAGGCGTCACACCTGAAAACGTTGACAAAGCAAACTTTGAATGCATTTGGAGAAATTAGCAGAAATGTAGAAATGAAAATATCACGAGCTGATGAAGGCAATTCACCCAGTAGACCGGTATCATCCTTATTGGGAACTCATCATGTCCGGCCACACAAAAGTAAAGTGACTAATGTGTCACTGCCATATAACCATAAGGAGTGAAAAAAAGTATATAAGTAAATTTAGACAAATTATTATTGAGATTTACGTGAGAGAGAGAGAGAAAGACTACCTAGTTACTATGAGTAAATTTATCACGATAACTCACAGAAATGAGGCAACTAAACCTCGCCACAACACCATTATGGCCAAGTTAGCATTCGGGCAAGGCGACATCAGCAATACAGCTTCCTTGCGGATTTCACTGTATCACGTCATAAACAAACCAAACCTCGCAGCTAACTTTGCCCTACTAAGAAAAGAAAGTTACGAAGATGATTATACTAGACATCTGCAACAAGATGGCCACTGAGCTCGATTCGTTGCCATATCGCTAAGGGTTTCTAACCAAGAACTGTGATGCGCACGAGGACCCCATCCCGGCAGACGAATGGGTCCTATACTACCCAATTTGGATGTAAGTGACTTTAATTGTTTCTGCCATGTCAAAATCTGCCCACCTTGTTTCTTACGCCAATTTGGTGCTGGATGAGAGAACAGAGCTCTATTGGGCAATCGAAATGAGGGCATACGCAAAACGTGACCGAGCCAACGAAGTTGATGGAGCCTTATTTGTTTTTCTAACGACGAGCACTTATTGTCAGATCCAAAAATACGTCTACGGATGTCAACGTTAGTTTTTCGTTGTTTGTAACCAACATGTGCTATACTTCTCAAACAACGATGATCGAATGCCTGTAAGCGTTTCAGATCATCAACTCTAAGAGGCCAAGTTTCACTAGCGTATAGTAAGACTGCGCGTACAAATGCATTGTAAACATGACCTTTAAGGCAAAGTGAAATATTCGCGTTTCTCCATAAATGACGAAGGTTCGAGAAAGCTACTCTAGCTTTCGCGATCCGTATTCTCACCTCGTCGGATATATTGCCTACGTTATTGATAGAGCTCCCAAGATATGTAAACCTGTCGACTATGTCAAGATCTTCATTCTGCAGTCGCAACGTTGGAGTGAGTGGTGGGTGATCCTGTAACAGTATCTTACATTTAGAGGGTGCGAATTGCATACCGAAAGACGGAACAACGTGTGTTAATCTATTTAAGTTGGCCTTGGAAGCATCCCGATTGTCGAATAATAGTATGATATTCTGCGCATAGTCAAGATCGACTAGTTTATCACCCGGAAGAACTTTAACACATGCATCATGATTGTGTGGAAGAGTGTTGATTATAATGGCATCGATTAAAAAATTTAAAAAAAAGGGGGAAGTGGAAAACCTTGACGAACACACTTGCTGGTTGTAAAGTTATGCGTTAATTCGTTGTAGACCTTAACGCGACCAGAAGTATCATGTACTGGCCATTAATTGCCCCGGGCAGCATTCAAACATGGGCACGTCTGCTTCGGAATCTCTGATTGTACTTCTGAGTTTTGTTAAGCCGATAGTCTTGCCTTCCTTCGTGGCACGTCTCTTTGTCGCCCGTTGTTCCGCTTAACTGTATTGGTTTCTATCACTTTTGTTTCTAATGTTACCCTTGTTGTCCTTTTTACAGATTTTATTGACTCTTCCTGCTGAATATTAGTGTTGCTTTTAGTTATTTAATGACGGTATTTTTATTCTCCTAAATGTTAATTAGATACTTTTGTGTTTAGGAAGCTGACAACTGTAGATATATTTTTGGATGGGTAAACAAGTGCTCTTCGTTAGAAAAAACAAATCAGGCTCCATCAACTGCGTTGTGGATGCCCTCAATTCGCTCGCCCGGTAGAGCACTGTTCTCTCACCCAGCGCCAGATTGGCGTAAGAAACAGGGTGGGCAGATTTTGAAACAGTTAAATTCAACTGCAACCAAATTGGGTAGTACGGGACCTTCTCGTCTGCCGGGATGGGGTCCACGTTTACATTATAGTTTTTGGTTAGATACTCTGCGCGATACGGCATCAAATTAATTGTAGAACCGTCTTCTTGACTTTCTTAGCTAGACAGTTAATTGCGGTTGTGTTTAAGATGCGATACTGTAAAAATCGCGAGGAAGCTGTTCGGCCGATGTCACCTTGCCTCAAAGCTGCCTTTGCCATAATGGTGTTGTGTAGAGGTTTAGTTTGCCCCACTTCTGTGTGTTGCCTAGGCATATACACTTATTTTAACTTGATCCGTCATTTCAATAATTAGTCTCTGTTGATAAATTCTTTTTATCATTATTCGTATTTATATTTCCCTCCATTCTCTTTTACACAAGGTCTATTAGACATCAGATAAAAACGACCGTCGTATTGCTGTATGTGAGACTTTCGGCACATTTTTCTGAGAACGCCTACTGTTTGTTTTTGCATGGAAGTTTCGAAATAGAAAAGATCAAGTTTTTTTTACAAAAATGGTCATATCTAATCTTGAAGAAAGATAATTATATTTTATTTATATATCGTTCTGGAACTCACATTCAGTTAAATCGAGATCTTCGTTTTTATACAAATGTGTGTATTTATGCGCTTACGTCGTGGGTGTACACACTTTTATGCAATTATTCACAGTTGAACCATCCGAATAGACTGCATGGTCTGTTTCTGCTGAATCCCACTGCTACCACTCATGGTTACTACCAATGGTTCCGTAATCGATGGTCTGATCTGCCCCAGTTGAAAAAAGGATTTATCACTGACAACCTCTTGACTCAATTGGAGCAACATTGGTTTGGAGCTGTAAGTTGTTTTCTTTGTTTAAGTTGTTTATTTAGTTACGTACTTTAACCATTACAATATATATATATATTTAAGAATGAATGCGTACTGTTTGATGCTTTACTAACGTTGGGGTTGATTTTCGGGGCCGAACCAAATGTCCAGAGTTGAAATCCCGGACGCGGAAATTGTAGCGACCAATAAGATGTAGCTCATTATAACGAGACCAGTTTATTTGCAAGTTTATCATGCCCTGCCACTGCACTAAAAGTAATTATCACTACTTAGGTGTTACGATGTCTGTCCTATAATGGCCGATAATCGATGGCTAGCTTAAAAACTATGCCGAAGACTGTCCACCTTAAGCACGAATTGAGCAAAATTGGCTAAACCACATGACGCGGGGTTGAAGTCTCAGCCAGGGAAATTGTTGCAACTACTAGTGAATGTTAAATCCAGGAGGTAAACGGTATATGTAATGATTCGCATTTGCTATCTCTTGTTGATGTTAAACCGACAGCATATCTATATAATGGATATAATATTAATAATAATAATAATAATAATAAAATCTATGCATGCTGCTCTGCGCATTTAGACGATTTCAGATGTGAAGCCTGATCAACTAGTGTAGCCTTGAACCAATTTTTATCATCAATACTGGTAGGCTCTAAGTCAGCTGTTCGTTCAAATAGCAATTCAAATGTAGCCTCAAAATCAACATTGCAATTATTAGAAGGATGTATTCCATAATTTCGGCCCATCGATAGTGCCTCCATTGTTAGCTGATCGATTGGCACTTTTGATAAGTTAAGCACACGCTTATCAAGATCGGTCGGTATTAAATCACACAAAACTCCAGGTTTTACATCTTTTTCCAATTTGTTCAAAATTCTTGCTTTATCTTTCTTCATAACTGTCGGCAAAAACATCAAAAATTTCATTCTTGCAAAAAGACTTAGTTCATCTAATACACAAGATACACATCCAATTCTTGCCTGTAGCACTGCTTCATCTTCCTTCAACTGCTCAATTTTGGAATACGCCAACCTTGTATGATTTCGTCGGTTGACTTGTAGTTTTGACTTTCGTAAACTGCGCACCAAATCACCTGGGAATCGTAATTGTTTAATACACTGATAATAATGTTCTTTCCACAATAACGTTCTTTGCGCTCTACACTTTAACGTCACTAGTTCATCCAGTTTTCTGAAAGATTCTTTTGAAATGCGAGCTTTCATAATATTGATTGTACCCTTCCTGTGTGCAAAAACAACTTGCGCATGTGTATTGGAGTTTTGTGTGATTTAATACCGACCGATCTTGATAAGCGTGTGCTTAACTTATCAAAAGTGCCAATCGATCAGCTAACAATGGAGGCACTATCGATGGGCCGAAATTATGGAATATATCCTTCTAATAAATGCTATGTTGATTTTGAGGCAGCATTTGAATTGCTATTTGAACAAACAGCCGACTTAGAACATACCAGTATTGATTATAAAAAAATTTTGTTCAAGGCTACACTAGTTGATCAGGCTTCACATTGGAAATCGTCTAAATGCGCTGAACAGCATGCATTGACAAAGCAACATCTAAATGCGCTTAGAAGTATCAGCAGAAATAAAATCGATAGTTGATTATTTGCATTGTGTTCTGCTCCAGGAGCATGTTATTCAGAAATTTAATACTTGTTTATACTTGGCACGACCGAGTGTTGAGCGACAAATGCAACTATGCTTTCGCGTAGACAAGCTGAGCGGCTATCCAAGCCAAGACTCCGTTTATCACATTGTGGAAATATCGACTAGCTATTCACAGGAGTTGCCTACTGGCCAGCATATGGCAATTATAATCAGTTGGCTTGATTTCGGTAGTTGCGAATCCCGTTGGCCCCTTATTGACTACAGTTAATGTTCGTGACTGCATAGCAATTGTGCAGCCGACATTTCCAGTCAAGTTCAATGTATGCGAGACTGCTCGAGGTGAGAGCCACATATCTAAATTTGATTTCCATATATATTCAGTGCGATTTGATCCTCGATAGTCAGTTTGCCGTCGTAATCTGATGATGATCAAGGAAGGTCGAAAGGCGCCAGTGCGTTGCGGCTGGCGGTAGTTTTGTTATGTTGTTCGTCGACTGGTTAAAAACAATGGGATTGGTGTTTACATCAAGCTCGCAAACTTGTTTTAAAGAACTTTTATTGACTAGTTTGAAATTTAAATTTTCGTTTGTACAGTGTTCTCTTGTTCGACTTGTGTTATCTCTTACTACAATCAAGGTTGCGATCTTGATATAAACACATGATCCATAAAGTATACACAATTGCCAGAATAAGCTAAGTATTGTATAGTGTAGTAGAACGGTTTCGTCCTTATTTGGAACCCATCACGTACTGGCCAGAATGCCGCGGAAAGGGCTCGAACCTGGGCACATCTGCTTTAGAATCTGGTGCACAATATTCCGAAGCAGACGTGCCCAGGTTCGAGGCCCTGTCCACGACAAATTCTAGCCAGTACGTGATGAAGACTAAACTTGTGTACTGGATGAATTGCCTTTTCTACACTATTCAACTCTTAGTTTATACAGGCAAATGTATGTACTTAATGGGTCAGGTGTTTATTTCAGGATCTCAACCATGATTAAAAATATATTGTTATCACCGCCCGCGCAACCAATATTCGTTCAATTATATGAGTGGATGATCTCTTAATTGTCAAGAATAAGTCCAGGTACTACATCAATGTTTTGGGCCAGCAGATTAGCTTCTCGTTAATAAGCTGTAGAGCATTAATTGGACTCGATGTTATCACTACGTCGATAATGTAAAAATTTTGTTTCTACCGAGGGAGAGTAAGAAAATAAGAGATGAAAATATGTTTTTACATGTTATATAATAGAAATCAAAAGGTTTATCAATGGTCGCATTTGTGCTATATTGTCGAGCTGGATCAATTACAGTTTCGTGTATGAGACCTTCGGAAGTATCCAGATGCTAGTTGTATAATGTGAAGAGTTTTGAGAATGAAACGTTTTGAACTAGGTTGTGAAATCCAAAGAGGTAATTTTTCAAACCACCCATTCTAATCCCTTCGAAAGTGCAGTTTGTATGAATCTTGAATCAATTGGATGTTGAGCTATTCGATATAATTATGCAAATCTCGTAAAGATACTGCTGTTTCTCTAAACCATATTGGCTGAAGGTTAGATTATCTGAGCATGACATATTAGATAGTTTGAGCCTAAGCAAGAATGCTTGAAGGCTATCAGATAATGTAATGTTTATGGGGTTAAAAATAATTGTTGTGGATTGGAGAATAGGTTTTATATATGTGTTAAAAATAGTGAGTTTGAGCTCGGTTGTCGTTGTCTGTCTCAGTATCAAGTTGGTAAACCGCTTGGCTGGTAGTAATATGGTGTTTGGGACATATTTTATTTGTGTCAATTATTCCTGGATGTTTTATTGTTTCATTAACGACTGGAATGTCGTCTGTGAGTTAAACATTATTATCGAATTTTACGAAAGCTGATTTGGGTGTGTTGATTAGATGTTATAGGTTTTTGATTGGGCAGTGCATGCAGTGCAAGTCGTCTTGAATTGTGTGCAACGATTGTGCTTTAGTTACTAGACTGCGGATAAACTTTTGTTAGATGTTAGAAGGAGTACAGCTTTCGTATGTCAGGAGATGTGGCATTCCGTTTAGTGTGACGACGAATTATCTGTGCGATAATTATTTACACATGAATCACAGTGTGTTCATAAACTACTTTAACGATTGTGTGTGTGTATATGTGTACGTGAGTGTGTAATGTATCCAACGCTTTAGAGATGTCCAGAAATACCACAATGGCATCGTTACTTAAGAATAGGAGATTTTGCATTTCGTCTAGCAGTGTGATTATGGTTGCTGGAAGTCTAGAGAGTGATCCTTAGACTTCGAAGTCACGCCGAGTTTTGGTTTTTGGTAATAGTTTGATATGTATTTACTTTATGCCACTCGGGATATGTTGTGACATGAATGTGTTGAGGCAATTATAGGCCAATAACTGTTGCCCGTTTAATGAGTGGAGAAGCATGTTAACAAAGATTTTGGACAGGTCCATGTTTTGTTCAAATTTGATGGAACACAGCTTTTTATCGTATCGCCTGAGATATTTTCGAGCTTGGAAATGTTCAAATAGTTGCAGGGTGATAGATTCGGTGGAAGTGGTGTATTGCTCGGCTGCTAACTTACGAAATACGAGTTTTCCAAATTAGTTAAGTCATTTGGAAATATGTATAACTTTTTGATTTATTATAGATTTCTTTTGTCGAATACGGAATATGCTTGGCGAGTGTTTAAGATTTTGTAAACATTTTCCTCTATTTTTGGGCGATACCTAAACAAGTCTTCCACAAATACTTTTAGTTGTTTTAGTTTAATTATAAGGTTAGTTGTTAAATGCGCTAGCTTTTAGAATAGCTTATTTATTTATATTATAGTTTTGTATTCTTTTTTGCGGTGGACTCCTATATATACCCAATTGTGTATTAGGTGTTGCGAACCTAGTAACAAATTAGTTCAGTTGTGACCAGAATGATAAACCAAAGACAGCATGGACGGAAAGTATAATCTCATGTGCACACTCGTTTCGTGCTAACTGGCGACTGATCATTAGGAGCCAGTATTACGCTCTATGCCCTCTATATGTATGGTCGAGATATTTTGGACGGTTTTAGGGTACATAATTTTGGCTTGGAAGCATAGGCAGTTACTAATTTTTTGTATGACAGGCCCTAGCTGTTCGTAATAGAGAAAGTGTATTGTACAGAAAACAATCAGTTCGTTCATATTCATGTGCAATCTAATGTGCGTGGTTCTGTCTACGTATATCGTAATTGCCTGAAGTTTATCTTCAGTAAAGCGATTGATGGTTGAAATGTTACCGTGATAACACCAAAAGGGAGTTCACAGATTAGTGGCTGATTTTTTTGTTATTCGAGTGACCTATTTGCAGGCCGGATTTTCATGGTCTAGTTGATTTAGGTTTTTCTGAAGCCGTTGAAATGGCAACTCATTCCTCCGTTACGGATTGGTTGTCGGGATGTGCACATTGTTTTCATGTAGATGTTTTTTTGTTAACAAGGAGTTCACATTGGTGTGAATACTTGTGGATTGCTCGGTAGATTTATGATCGTAAAACCCAATTAAATTGGCATTTTCAGCATTGCTTACCTATGCTAAAATGCCTGGTTTATTATAAGGCAAACAAAGAAATATATAAATCGATTGTCAATTCTGTGGCTTTTGCATTACATTATGTGGCATAGAGCACTATTAATAATAACAATGGAGTCGCAAGCAACTTCTGACATTTAGATTTAAACATACTTAACTGTGAAGTCATTTTTAACTTAGGGCAAAGTGGTATGTGGAACAAGACATTAGGAAGTAAGAAATGTTTGTTGAAGTTTTGTGTAATTAAGATAGTCTAGCATCAAATTTCTGTAGACTAGTTAGGCGCTTAACATTATGATTTAAACATCTGACCAATTAGTATTATATAATTTAGAAAGGGTCTTTAATCCAGTAGATTGGCTTCGTCCTTATGGGGAACTCATCACGTACTGGCGAGAATTTGCCGCAGACCGGGCTCGAACCTGGGCACGTCTGCTTCGGAATTTCGGGGCTGTAACCACTGAATCACCCTGCCGCATGTCCATCACCCTTCAAGGTATTGCATACATCTCCGTCCGCGTAATCAGTCATTGCATTATTTTATAACATAAGTGAATGTGACAAAGGCTGCAGCAGAGTAGTAGTCCAAACTAACTTGAAAATTTTCAGACGAAAATTGTGGACAGTACGTGATGAGTTCCCAATAGGGACGAAACCGGTCTACTTGATGAATTACCTTTTCTACACTATACAGTTATTAGTTTACACTGGCAAATGAATGTATTCACTGGGTCAGGTGCTTATATCAAGATCGCAACCTTGATTATAATTATTGTTATCACCGCCTGCGCAACCAATGTTCGTTTAATTCTATAGATGTTCATCTCAATACCACTTCCCCATGTTGTGTAGTGTCTGTTCAGTAATGACAGATTGGCGATGGTTAATTGGAACTTTGGGTCGAAATGGATGTCATACGTGCTCCACCTTAAAGAAACAAAAGACTATTTGAGTAACATTAGTTAGTATATAACTGAAAATTGTTTGTAGAGTGCGGTAGGGTGGCTCAGTGGTTACAATACAAGATTCCGAAACTGGCGTGCCCAGGTTCGAGTCATGTCCGCGGCAAATTCTGGCCAGTACACGATGAGTTCCCAATAAGGACGAAACCGGTCTACTGGATGAATTGCCTTTTCTACACTTTACATTTTTTGGATTATACTGGCAAATTTATGTTTATATCACGATCGCAACCTTGAATAACAAGTAATTGTTATCTTCGCACGCGCAATCAATGTTAGTTTAACTGAATTTATATGTTTAGAAAGTACTTTTGATTTATCAAACTGAGCCTAAATTTACACACAAGTCTTCTTATTGCATAGTTGGCTTTTCATAAACTGGTTAACCTTTTTACTTTTTGGCTCATTTCTAAAAAGAATTTCGTCTTTTTCAGAGAAAATGCCGTCACATGATGTAATTTGCTTTTTTGCTTTTATCTCCGCTTCGTCGGAAAAGTGTTCTAGCTAACAGCAGACGAATATTGTTTTTATGAGATTATGAATGAGACCCCTTGCTATTTCATAATATTGTCAAACGCACTAACATTTGTTTTTGGTGTTACAACAAAAATGTCTTGATTGAAGCCATGCCCTTAATTATGCATATATTTAAGCAATCTCTGCCACACAAATACACTAACATGCGCAGTGATATTTTCACAAAAATTAATCACGTAAAGGTAGGCTTTGTTGTGCTGTGTGATGCAGGTTAATAAAACTCAGAGCAATTTTAAAATGTTAAATTACATACACCATTATATATGTAATAGTAATTCACTGGTTCCTTGCACACCACTTTAGCTCGAGGACTGCCTATCAATTTCATGGTCCAATCAACACTTGAGGTCACATCCCTTTGAAAGCCCAAGTACACTTGTAATTCTACGCAAAATACTTTCCGGTATGCATTTGTCACGAAATATTGTCCAGAGCTGGTTGCACAAACAGGTGAAATATGTGCCGCCAAATCTCGCCAATACGCAATGTGATTGCCTGGCATCTTTATTTTCCGAATGCAAGTTCCTCGAAAATTGACAACTGCTACACTGTTAAGCATAGATCGGAGAACAGTTCGTAAACTATTTACTGAACGCAACGAATTGGGAGCGACAGCGAAGAGTAAATCTTCTAACTGTATGCACATGTCCAACATCCTAGTGGTGAACCTTTTTTCCGATAGATTACGTGCGTCTAAACTTAAAGGCACAACTTTTAGAAGTGTATTTCTTTCGAATATCGCAAACCGCGTAGAAAGCACCGGAGTTAACCGCTTATCCTGTGTTATCTGTAGCTTTTTGTTAACTAATTCAAATTGGAAGAAATTCAGCATCAGATGCAAATTTACGATTCCCGTGAATTTTTATTGATAGGATATTAATGAAAAAGTATAGTAAATCGGGCATTGCCGTTGCCTATTGATGAGAAATTCACTGCCAGTTCAGCCAAATATCGCGATATTGATCTGGTTTGTGCTGGCCCAAACTACTTGCGCTGTTATTATTCTCGAGCGGACTACGAGAATTCCTGAATTCTTCAATCCGGAATCGCATGCATACTCGTCGCGGCAATCTAGCTGCGTAATTTTTTCAAGCAGTTTGGTATCACGCAAGGTTGCTTAGCAAGGTGATTTGGCCGATAGTTTTGGCTATTTGCAGCTTGGTGCACTGACTCATCCGCCTGTACTACCAGATTTTCGGAGTTTTCCGATTTGCTCCGACACGCAAACGTATTGTTGAACAAATTTTTGCTGTCCATGTCTAAGGTGCCATCTTTGCTGAAGCCTCAGCAATGCTCTTTGAACTAAAAATAGATTCCTAATAGTGGCTAGTTAACTCAAATCGTTATTTTAGTGAAAAGACATACTGACCCAATAGTTGTTTTTTCACTAAATGGTAATTCGGTAACGTCTCATGAAATGGGCGTTAAGGAAAATACATATCAGTTATGATCTGAAGCTTGATGTTGTGCTCAGTGATGTCCCGCAAAAAATCTTTTACGAGTTGGATTATCTGGCTTTTTGCTGGCGTTAGACGAATTGTCAACGGCAGAGGTCGTCAGGTGTAATCATCTACGGTAGGTTACACAATCTTTTTTGCAAACACTCGATCGCTCATCTACACGCCAAATACCAAATCTTCAAGTCAATATTTTATAGGACATTCGCTGAACTACGATAAGTAACTTTTTTAAATCAAGTTAATGAGCTTGAGATAAGCACTAACCCATTGTATTCGACTAGTTGCACAACGTTGAAAGACTACAGTTAAACACACGTAGTGACTTGTTTCGTCATTTAGTAATCATCAAAGGAGTGCTACTGATCAATGACTAACGAGGATCAAACCGCAATGCGTATATAGGGTAAACAGAATTAGATATGTCGGCTGTACTATTTCTATGCAGTCACAAATTTTAACTTTCTGCAGTTTTCGCCAAATGTATATAAATTATACAATTAAACAATCATTGATTGCACGCGTGGGCGAAACGAGTATTTTAGTTAAGTTTGCGAGCTTGAAGTAAACACCAATCCCATTGTGTGTAACCAGTCGTCGAAAAAAATTGCAGTTAATCAAATACTGACGCGTTTCGATCATCCTTGATCAGCGGAATACGACAGCAAACTGACTGGCTAGGACCAAATCGCAATATATATAAATAAATATATATATATATATATATATATATATATGGAAGGCAAAATTAGATATGCAGCCCTAACTTCTAGTTGACTAGCGTACATTGTACTTGAGTGACAAATACCGGCTGCTCAATTTGTATGCAGCCATGAATATAATATTTTGCCGCTTTCGCGACACGTAAGTGTGTTTATAAAATTAGACAATAATTGATCGCGCTGGTGGTGATAGTAGCTCTTTAAATCAAGTTGACGGTTTTTATGCCTCGAGGAATACAATCAGTTCTGATCTTAGGCATGAGGGCAATACCTTGTAGCCAATCTTTTACGCATTGTTTATCTTCTATGAATTATAAAACGCTGTTTTTAATGACGAATGTATACATTACTTACTTATTTTTACTGCGGTTGACTCTTTAGAGGATAAGCCGGCTCAATTTCATGGAGTTTCTTGGGAATTTGGTACAAGTGGTGTCCCTCACCACTCGGCTTTTTGTATATATATATATATATATATATATATATATATATATATATATAATGGGTTTGGTATTAATATCAATATCGAAAGCACGATTTAAATTGTCATCACGGCCTGTGCAATCAATGTTCGTTTAGAAATAAATGTCCATTTCATTAGCAATTCCCCATGTTGTGTGGTATCTTATCAGTAATAGATTGGCGATGGTTAGTTGGAACTTTGGGTCTAAATGGATGCCATATGAGCTCCACCTAAAGGAAAAATAGACTAACCAAGTTACATTAGTTAGTATATAACTGAAAATTGTGAGTCCTGTAGTGTGCGGCAGGATGGCTCAGTGATTAGAGCACCAGTTTCCGAAGCAGACGTGCCCAGGTTCGAGTCCTGTCCGCGGCAAATTCTGGCCAGTACATGATGAGTTCCCAGTAAGGACGAAACCGGTCTACTGGATGAATTGTCTTTTCTACACTACACAATTCTTAGTTTATACTGACAACATGTAAGTAATTAATGCGTCAGGTGCTTATATAAAGATCGCAACCTTGATTATAATGATTGTTTTATTGATTGATTGGTTGATTCGTTGCTTGATTGATTGATTGATTTAATTTCATTATTTTATAGGCCTGCTTTTTCAACGGGTCTTCATTTTTCAGAGCACTGTTTCTATAAGATTTTAATCCTCATAAACTGTTTGGTGCACCAATTTTTTTTTGCCTCCCTTTTTCAACAGAATAACGTCAATTATTCGGGAGACGTGACTGAATTCTTCAGTCAGTTGATGCACACCATTCACTTGGGCAACATGGCGGGCTACATAGAGTCCTACATCTCTCGCACTGACCTCGGTCTTGTTCGAACTATGCTGCCGGATGCAGAGCTCATTTTGTCATCTGACAACACAAACGTGTCGCACTCGTCACAGCAACGCACTGCAATCAAAACCGACGTGTGCCTAGTTACGGGCGATCAGGCCACCGATTTAGCACGGCAATTGGCGGACATGAACGGTAGAATGGACCCAAAAACAACTCAGTTCATACTGGTAGGCTATTGTGTGATTGTCGATTTACGGATTCTGATTAGGCTAGCTATGATTTTACGACACCTGGACGCTGCGTTTCTACGTTATTTTGATATAGTCATTTAGACTTTTGCTCTTATCTGTGTGGCAAATTTTACCGGATCTGCAGATAATAACTAATCAAATGAGTTAATGGAGGAGTCGCGGATATACACAAGCGCTCAGTGCTTACTGTCCAAATTACGATCCAAATTAGACGTCTAATTGGTAAAATATTATGATATGCATGGACGGAGGGATCTCTCCCACGAATGCCAATAAAACGCAGTTATTAGGTCAATAACAAATAAAATAACGCCTGGTGTGATTTCAAAACAAGTGCTGATGATGTAAGGGACATCAACACAATGAAACACACACACACACACATATATATATATATATATATATATATATATATATATATATATATATATATATATAGTTGCGTCTTTTGCTCGTCTGGGTTCTGCATCTGCTAACTTGTTGCGCAAATGCATATGTGTTGTCTTATGTTAAGCAGGCTCACTACATTATTATTTATGCGTGGAACCTCGACTAAACCAACATTGCTAAATAAAAAATCAGAGTATGCGATTCAGCTAGAAGTTTTAAACATTTTCGTACTTGCTCGAATTTTTTCAGACTGGAACTACGATCGCCTAAAAAACGCGAGGAATATATACCCAATGAGGTAAATGCCTAAATGTGCATGTTCTATTTCATTCACAAGCTTAGTCTTGAGGTGAACCAATAAACTACTGTTATATACTGTTGCGGAAAACTACTATATTTTAGGTGCTGCGCACCTAGTAAAAATTGGTCCAAATAGGACCAGAAGGATAAACCAAAGTCAACAATAAAAAAGGTATAATCTCATGCACACATTCATTTCGTGCTAACCGGAGATCTATCAGTAGTAGCCGGTACTACGCCTTATATCTACTGTATATTTGGTCAAAGAATGTTGGTCACTTGGACGGTACAATCTCTTATACGAATGTGTAAACCTGCAGTAGTGAATGAAACTGCATATAGAGATTTCGAAAATGCGACTTCAAAGCCAACTCACAATATATAATATATATACCGAGTCTGTAAAATATACCAACAATATTGTGCCGAGTCGGTACATGGTACCAACACAATTGATTTCATGATATGCTAAATTTCACCAATGCTGGGAACTAGAGCTACTTCTGTACAGCTGCTACTCCAAAAATCCAGAAACTCTGGCCTTGTTTGGTTCATTTCGGTTAACACCTTTTGCGTATGTGTTCATTTTCTAGACCAAGTAGTGTTCAGAAGTAGTTTTAACTATCAAGCTTGGTGAAATTTGCTTTTCTTAAAATTCATTGTGTTGGTATCATGTGCCGTGTATATTATATTTTGTGATTTGGCTTTGAAGCCGCATTGTCGTAGACTTTAAATGAAGTGAACTCCACTATCGCTTGTATACACATTCTTATAGGTGATTTTAGCGTCTAATTATTTCACATTGCTTAGCCAAATATGCAATGGACTTAGGTCGGTGTACCGGCTTCAGCAGATGAGTCGCTGGTAACCACGAAACGCATGTATACCTGAGATTATACCTTTAGTTCATACTAACTCTGGTTTATCCTTCTTGTCCTATTTCAACTAATTTGTTACTAGGTACACAACACAGATGTTGCCTTGCCTCGAAGCCTACTTGACCATAAGGTTGTTGAGTAGAGGTTTCGTTTGCCTCACTTCTGTGAGTTATCTTGATAAATATACTCATAGTAACTAGGTACTCTCTCTCTCTCTCACTCACCAATAATATTTTGGGTCTAAATTATTGTTTTTGTCGTTATTTTTAAAAAAAATTCTGGATTTTTGTTTTGAACTCTCGTAGTTATATGGCTGTAAAACACTAGCTGTTATTAGTTTTTAACTTGCTGTAAATGATAATGTTGCACAACACTTATTTCAAAATTACAAAAAACCACTGCTCTGTAGTACTTGCATAATAGCTGAATCTGTAATTGAATGTATTGATAAATTTCGAAACGCGCAACATTCAAACTAAATTAAGTTTATCCGAATAGCCACGTAATCAGTTGGTTTATTTTATTCTACCGAAGGTGCCCGACTGTACAGGAATGCTGATGGAAGAAAATCCTGAGAAACTGGCACTCGACTTCCTACATTTCTTGCGCAACATTGGACTTGGTAAGTGGCTCGATTGTTATACGTATTCTCTCAAGTTTATTCCATTAACCACACATTGCCTCCACTTAAATGCTTGCTTAAATGCAACCCGGTAGAAGTTATTCTCGTTTTGTCAATTTACTTGTCCCTCATTGCGGCGCAGTAGAAAATTGGCTGCGGCAATACTATCAGCTTCCTTTGCTAGTCTTGCGCGAACTTCGCCTAACTAGGAGGAGGATGGAAAAATTTCTAGTCACCCACAACCCTCCCCATATAAAACACAGTTTTCTCATTGAGAACGACATTCGCATTGTTAGTTGATGAATAGAAATAAATCGAATCAAAGTTGCGCATTGGTTATTTACGTGACATTGTATTGTTATTGATATTTCCGGTCTAACGACAAACGAAGTACATTACTATAATGAAGGTTTCGTACGTGATATAAGTACCTGACCCATTAATTACTTACATATGTCATTTGCCAAAATCCCTGCTTAAGGTCAAGCACGGCAAACCATTTGCCTCCCGCTAGCTGTAGGAACAGGTCACACATAGCCGGCATGAGATACGGGTCAGGCTTAGTCACTGAGTTTAATTATCGGATATCAGCCGCCAGTCGGAGCAAACCATCCTTTTTCGAAACGTAAACCATTGAAGCTCGAAAAACATATGATGATGGTTCAATAACGCCGGCCTCTAGCATTTATTGTTTACTCGAATCGCTGCTGCTAATTTCTTTGGAGGAGTACTATATAATTTTGGTGATTCGTAACCTTCATTTAGTTCTACCCATAGATTAAACTGGTCGACCGTCGGCCCTGGACATTCGCTGCAATCGGGCAGTTGGAATATAATGTTATATTGGTTTCGAAGATTCTTCCACCACCCAGGCAGACAACTGGTCTCCTCCTGCATCTTAGGGGTACATATAGACTTAATTGAATTTATTCTCTCAGGCCTCGATATGCATACACGCTTATTTTGACAGTCTATGTAATGAAATCAAGTTCCAATAAGGGCGTTTGCGTATTCGCAACAACAAAAGACATGATAGATGTTTTCATTTATTAACAATTTCGTGTCCCACTCGCCCGCAGCCACCATCGATGCACCCGATGCCTGACACAAAATTGCTCTCGTAGATTTTACGTTGTTTAATGGCCAAGGCATTGGTACTACCGACACATAAGCTTAAATATACAATTGCATTATTACTGGCTGTCCATTGAAGTTCTACAAATTTAACTTTAATAAAAATCCTTACACGTGGCAACGTTTCCCATACTTCTTTTGCTTCGAAGGCCATCTGATTCGGAACACTTTTCAGCTTGTTATGTTGGTCTTCACTCGATCTACCCATCGGAGCCTCCAAAGTATAATTATTTTTGGCATGATCTCCACTACTCTTATTGGTGACATGGTGGACCCAATTGTCCCATTGAACTGGTCGTTCTCTCAGAGCACTATACTGGTTTTAATGACCCTTAGACGATGTATTTCTCGAAGCTGGTGTCCTTATATATTGACTGTTTCCACGCCACTGGCTGTTACCGTCTGTCACGGACTTGCTGATTACGCCGCGAAGAATTCCAGTAAGGTATGTCGCTCCTGCCAGATATTGTAACCGGACCCATGCGTGGAGTCGCCGCTGCCTCTGTTTGTCATCATGGCCGAACTTTGAAGAGCCTGAATTCTTTCTTCCATGTCTTCCTGGGCGCTGGATATTGACCGTATCTGGTAGGATCTAGCAGCATAAACATGATGACCTCATGCGGTTGCAACCCGGGTAAAAACTATTAGCTTGGAGAACCTCCGTTTGATGCGTGCCATGGTATCAAGGAGCATCTCACCGAGTAATGGTCTGAGACTAAAATTCTGAAAACATTACCTGAGGTTTGGTTCGGAAGTGATCCAATACTCGTCTATTGTACTCTTCATACATGAGGTCGACAGGCAATTATAATTGGACTGCTACTGTCCGGTCAACTAGTTCCTGGACAGCCACGCGCACAAAAAGGGCTTATGTAAATTCTTGTGCTCGAACTGATGCTTCAAATTTTTCGAACCACAACTGTGGTCTTTCCACATCCAAATGTGCAAGCATTGGCCTAAATTCTGATGAAGGTCGGAAAAAACTCGTCGATTCGGCTGAATGCACCGGAATATTTATTTCGTATTCCTCTTCAGCGCGGTCGCCATTGTTGTTTCCACCTCTATTAGCTGGGTCGTTTATGCGGATTTCATCTGAATTTATTATTAATGTATCCTCCAGCCGAGACTTGATTAGACCTAATACTGCAGTCAAGTTGTTTATTTGTGCAGTCAGTCCTTGAATCAATGTTTCCAACCCATCAGGAGCCATTTGTTATCTTCACACACATGCTTTATTTTTAATCAATTATATATAGGATTTTGTTCGTATAAGGGCTCGAAGTCTGCTTCCATCATTGTGCTGACTGCTGCATCATAATACGGGCGCTTCTGTGAGGACTTCCTGCTGAATTCATGCCAGCCCTATATAGAACCTTTGGTGCGTTCTTAGTCTCAAAGTTGGCTATTGCAACATATTTCTGTAAACACTACCCACAAAAGGCAGTTCATCCAGTAGATCGGTTTCTTCCTTATTGGAAATCATAACATACTGGTCATAAGTTGCCTCGGACGGGGCTCGAACCTCGGCACCTCTGTTCGGAATCTGTTGCTCCAACCACTAAACCACCCTGTCGTGCTAGTCGTATCGGTCACAGTTGCACAACCCTCGCCAGTACTAAGAAAACACAGCCTTCCTGGCTCAAATAAAACTCTAATGCGAAACTAACAAATTTTTAAATATGTAGTAACGAAAGTAGAGTAAGTACATTGGTTGCGCAAGGTAGGCTTATGCTGATAAACCGCCGAAAAAAGGGTATTCGCTAGCCCTGCGTTTTGCTGGCCGTCTTGACATCCGACCCGGACATGGCCAACCTTATTTTCTTTTATTGTATGATTTTCCCATGCAAACTGTAGTGGAGCTTCAGTTTTCTGGTACTAATTGTCATGCTGTTTCTGATGAAGATGACTCGAGACTAATAGCTTCATTTATTTACAGGCAGAAAACAAAGAAAAACATCAGCGTTTAAGAGCTGACTTTTTACTGCCAATTTCTGTAATTGAAGATGAATATTTAGCGTACTAAATGTTTAAATTTATAAAAGGTAATAAGCACAATGAATAAAAAAATGAAAAAAAGATGCGAACCTGGATTTTTACAAATTACCTGATCTGTGTTTTGACTAACATACATGGGCTGAATTCGAGTTGTTTCGTTTCTTAAAAATATTTCACCAGTCGCCTCCTTCAGTTCACATCACCGTCACAAGTTTTAAAAACCAGAATTGTATTGATGTGTGAACTAAAGAAGGCGGCCGCTAAAGTATTTTCAAAAAATAAAACACTTGGAATTCACAGATCAGGCAACAGGCATAGCGGCAAAATAGTGAATTTAGACAGGCCATGCTTTTCAACAATGACTCTATTTCTTTTAGTTATCAGCATGACGCCCGAGAAATTGGTCGCGGAGGCAACAAAACTACAAATGAGCGGAGTGGATGGCGAGAAAACGACGGCACAGCTGACAATTGATGACGAGATCTCGGAACAATGACGAGAAACCAGCTCTGTGAACTGGTATGCACGCATAAAAGACAGCATGTTTCTGCAGCCTAGTCATCGCTTTCTCTTTCAGCAATCGTTCACCGATTTTCAGAAATTATGTCATTCCGAGAAACAAGCATCGCTTTTAATTACTATTATTATTATTCATCAACATGTGCTGTGTTATAGGGTTGCACGATTACTTTGACCTCTAAAATGCGTATCTGTTTTGTGATTCAATCATAGTGAGATCTAAATTCGATTTGTATCTCGCAATTCCACTGTCTGTTATTCACCGAGATATGCGAGGCCTATTTGTGTGGCTAAATGCAATTTTGCCATTAAATCTGTCTATTCAGTTCAATATTTTAATGCGCGTGTTATATGATGCTTTAATGTTTAGAGTATGCTTGGTGATTGACACGATTTCAATTGAAAGTTTACACCAGCTTCGTGTTTAATCAGTGTTCAGTCTGTTTTAAACATATAATATCAGTTTTGCCTATCTTTTTCTAATAGTTCGATAGAATTTTGCTTAGTGAAAGTGTTCACAGCCAGGTGACAATCTAGTGTGTCTATCAGCCACAGTAACCGAGACTTAAATAAATCCGTATGGTAACTGTTGCCGCATATGCATTTGAAGACTTATTCGACCGTGTGGCTGAGTGGCTATCACGTCTAAGTTTGGCTTTTTGACTATGGCCAATATCGACTAAAATGTCAGTTGCATTTAATCCGACATGCCGGACGCAACCACGTGTCCCCTTGTTCACAGTGTTGCGCATATTGCTTTTTGGTCTCGTGACCAAAGCGACAGTTGATCGCCCCCAAAAAAAGTGCATTACATATAATTGGCATAGCCGTCGACTTGGATTAACCACAGTTTTTTGCTTGAATGAATTGGTATTTCTGTGACTTCTTACCCACTCAAATGTGATATATGATAGGTTTCATGTTAAGCGTCGCGAAGGAGAGATTAGACTACTTTAATTACGTAATTGTGATAATTCAGGTGGCATTACCTAGCATGCTTAGAAAATGGAGTTCAGGACGACTTTAATTTAGTTATTTTTTCCGTTATTACATAGAGTTTGCTCAGAAATGCTACTTTTATCGAAGAAATAATCCTAAACACACCTGTTTTCTGCAATGTTTCTCTGTTATCTTTGGTTTCTCGGATGTTGACGCTCATCTCGCCCTGAGAATGCACATCATTGTCTTCAACTGATGGCTATAAATCTTTTTAACTTATTTGGATTCCTACATTTCAGTTTTGTTCTGTTTTTTTAAGATAGAACTTGCAGATATTATTTGTGCAATTTTCACAATGCAATATCATTGTATAATTTAAAAAATACGAATTACACTGAACAAATTTAAGTACTACTGAATTGTCAGGCAGACCTATACTGAGACTGACATAGCTTTAACTCGCTACATTCGGCTTGCATATCAGCTTCAAAAATATTTTTACAAGCTTTTGGCCCTCTGCAATTAACTAAAATATATTTTGTGCAATACTATCGTTAATATTTCTATCATAGTTATTTGGCCACATGATGTCCAGTCCGGATGCTTTTCTTTCATTTTGTCGTTTAACAGTTAATTTGTCATTGCTTATTATACACAATTGTTGCTCTTTAGCTTGTTTTGCCTTGTTATATTGTCTTGAATGTGCACTTCATAATATATGCCGTAAACTTGCAATTTGGTTGTTACCTAATTGTTTTCACTGTAATATTGAAACCTTTTTAAATCACAATATGCATTCAATAGGTGACAAAATTGTTAGCTCCTTTTTTCAACATACATATTTCGTTTTATTTACTTAGCGTAGATTAATAATATAAATAAATGCGCGGTTTGAAATTGTGTTTTCAACATCATGGCAGTCTGGGTGTTGTAAGAAATTATTGATTTTGCGAATGTCAAACAAAATGCCGAAAATTATTCAAGAGTATTTTTACGTAGTATCCAGTGCTAGTTAAAACAATGATCAGGCTATTATTCAATACTCAATATCGCGTCAATCGCTTCCATTTAAACAGTATTTACACTTGTGAGAATCTTATAGTACTTTCAAAATTATCGATTTTGTCTGGCTGTTGGACTAAATTAACATACCATATTTTCCAGGCGCACCTTCGATAAACAACAAGTAGGTAGGTAAGAAAAATAAATTAAAATTTTTGTGGGCCTTTTACAAGGGGGCTAATGAAGTTTTATAATGTAATGTATTACAGACGAACGAAATAATAAAAAGTTCGATCCTCGCTAGTCAGTTTGACGTCGTACTCTGATGATGATCATGGAAGGTCGAAACGCGTTAGTGCGTGCGACTGGCGGTAGTTTTGCTATGTTGTTCGACGGTTGGTTAAATAAAATGGGATTGGTGCTTACTTCAAGCTCGCAAAATTGATATAAAGTATGTTAACAAGTAGTTTAAGGTGTTTTCAATAATTAATTTCATGTTTCTCTCACGCATAAGGCCGAGGTGTAAGGAAAATTAATTTTTAAAGTGCACCTTATAATCCAGTAATCATACTGCACAGATCAGCTTAAACTGAGCTTACCTCTTCAGATGAGAAACAAAAAGCATTTATCTAAAATGTCATCAATGAAGCATTACGATAAATTTTGAGAACATTACAGTGCTGTCAACCGCTATTGCGGAAAAACGCTCCGTTTGTTTTCTTAAAAAGCATTAGTCGATAAAAAATAAGCGAATTACTAAACATGTGAGTGATAAATTTCAGAAGTAGTTAAGACTCACAAAGAAAATAAGGTTCTGTTTGATTGATGACAAATTTCAATATGTAATGTATCATCCACCAGTTTACATGTAAACAATAAATCTCTACCATAAGATATCTGCCTTACCGATGGTACCAGATGATAAAATAAAATGCTAGAGTACATAGGTGGACCAAATTCATGGGGCGCGATAGCGTTTTATAGATGCTAGTGGCTAATCAATAAATCTGATCCGTATATTATTAAAAATTGTGTGTAGTGTGCGGCAAGGTAGCGCAGTGGTCAGAGCACCAGAATCCGAAACAGACGTGCCCAGGTTGGAGCCCTGTCCACGGCAAATTCTGGCCAGTACATAATGAGGTCCCAATAATGGCGAAACCGGTCTACTGGATGAATTGTGTTTTCCACACAGTACAATAATTATACAACAAATAAGTAGATAAGACAAATAAATTTCAATGCCGGGGGTATTTTACATAAGGTTTTATAATGAAATGTACTACAGACGAACGAAATAGTAACAAGTTCGATCCTCGTTAGTCAGTTTGCCGTCGTACTCTGATGATAATCATGGAAATACTGACAAATGTATGTACTTAATGGGTCAGTTTATATCAAAATCGTAACCTTGATTATAATAATTGTTATCACCACCCGGCAACCAATGTTCGTTTAAATTATTAGTGTTAGTTTAATTATATAAATATGACAAATGTTTTAGCCATCGAGAAACGATTTGACCACTATCACCCGTGGATGTCTTTATTCTTGTAGAGGCCCTTTGGTCATCATCATAAGAGCCTCTGAGATGCCAGGCTCGGATAAACAATATATGCGGTAAGATAATATAATTTGGAACAACTGAATCTCCCAGAACTATATTTTGAACTACATTTATCAAGTCAACCTGCTAATTGCTCTGTGTCCTCAATATTTTCAAAACTGGCCTTAATATTAATATATGATTTCATGCTTATATATTATAACAATAAGTGTGCTCACCAATACGCTGAATATCGCAGATGACAGAACGATACAGTGGAGACCTCTAAAACAAATATCCACGCTAATTACCTGAAGCAATTTTGAGATCCTTCACAATAATGTATATTATGAATATTGATTCGTTATAACTTCAATACTTAATTAGCAAAATGTGTCAAGCCAGATACACACAGCAAAGCGTACCACTAACTCAACCAACCTGTTATATGAATCACCAAAGACAAGTCAAAATCTTCGACAATATGTACAAGGGAAACTTCCAAAATACATTAAACTATTTTTTTAAACAAAATATTGCTATATGATATGATGATAAGACCATCCCCTCCTCAACGTGGTACGACGGTGTCAACCATGTTTCGATGATCGATCGTACATGGGCTAACGGGGCTATGGCGGTGGTGTCACCAGGGCGTGGTGGATTTCCGACCGGCAATCGGATCTCCTATAAAATACCACATGAGCCCGACGACGGCACCATGACTCGGCGTGTGTTCCCCGCCACAAAAGGGGACAACAGCCACAGGATTACATGGACTCCTGGACAGTACCCCGTACTTCCGAATGGCGAATGAGCTCTCAACAGCCACCGGCAACCATACTATTTACTGCTGCCTTGCAGACTGCGCTTGGATGTGCAAAGGCTAGAGGTGCGTCCTCGATCAAAAAGCCGAGTGGTGAGGGGACACCACTTGTACCAAATTCCCAAGAAACTCCATGAAAATGTCACGATCTATGAATACCGTTCATGCTACGGCGTCCCCGGCAAGCGACGTGCCCTGTGCTCCCCCAGAGGCTAGGGTGTCAAGTGAAAAGCTATCTGGTTTTATCAGCGCGAAAACACCTATTTATTTCGGGTGTTGGAATGTTCGAACATTGCTTGATATCGGCAGCCAAGCAATCACGGCCAAATCTTTATATGACTACCAGATTGAAGTTGCATGCCTGTCTGAAGTCCGACTGCCCGGCACGGGATCAACGAAGATAAAATTACCGTCGGCGGAATCAACATACTTGATGCATCCACAGCGGGACCAGTTGACGGGTCCGGACAACACGGTGTAGCCATTTTACTTGGTCCTACAGCGCAGAGAGCCATGCTGGCTTGGAATCCCGTATCACCGAGGATCGCAACGGTCCGACTGAGAGGGAAACCTTTTAACATCACAGTCGTAGCCGTCTACGCACCAACCCTCGCAGCTGATTCAGATGTGAAAGATGAGTTCTACGACCAATTGCAAGAGACCATCAACGGAATTTCCAGAGGCGACATACTGTTTGTTGCTGGTGACTGGAACGCACGAACAGGACCTTCTGACTCATCCACCAGACAACATACTGGGAAGGTTTGGTCTAGGTGAGCGCTGCGAGAACGGAGCACGACTTATCAGCTTTGCAGAAGTCAACCATATGTGCGTTACCAATACGCGTTTCCAACACCCTCGGAAGCATTTGCTCACCTGGTATTCAAACGATGGTCACACAGCCAATCAGATCGACTACATTCTGGTACGGTCGCGTTGGATGTCTTCTGTCGAAGATTGCAGGTCATACCGAGGAGCTGAAAACTGGCAGCCGAGGAGGGTCCGACCACACTCTAGTACGTGCCAAATTGAGGCTTCATCTCAAGTCCCGACGGCGCCGTCAACCTACGAAACGCCTGAATGTTGCTGCCCTAACGGACCCATCCTGTTGTACAGCGCTATCTGCCTCAATCACTGCAAAGTTGACTGCCGCTGACGGTGGAACTCATGCCGTAGATAAAACCAATGTGGAGCATCAATGGAATAACTTGAAACTCTCTACTCAGCAAGCTGCGCTTGAAACGCTCGGAACCATCAAAAGTCACCATAAAGACTGGATCTCTGAACGCACGATGCGGGCGTCACAAAAAGCAAGAGATGCCCGGATGAATAACGCGCCTAATTATCGCCACCTGAGACGTGAAACCACGAGGTCTGCTCGGGCTGACCGTAAGCAGTACTGGGATGAAATGGCTTCCGCCATGGAATCGGCTGCAAACGTCGGTGATTTCGGGGTCTCTTCCGTCTTATACGTAAAGCATCCGGTAAGCGCAATGCAGAGACAATTCTACGCAGCGCAACAGGAGACTTGATTTCTGATGTCAATGGCAAAATCGCAAGATGGGTTGAACATTTTTCGCAGTTATTGAACCGACCATACAGTGGCCGCTCCCCACCGCAACCACCTGCAACATCTACACCCAGCTACGATGTGGACTGCTCTTCCCCAACTGAGATTGAGATCGCTACGACCATCCAGCGCATGAAGAGCAAGAAATCCCCCGGTGAAGATGGAATTCCTGCAGAGATCTACAAGGCCTGTATAGGCGCACTACTGCCATCAATCCATCGACTGTTCTCTTCTATCTGGGAACAAGAAGCATGCCCGTCAGACTTCGGAATGTCAATCCTGCTACCGTTTCCCAAAAAGGGTGATAGATCAAGGTGCGAAAACTATCGTGGTATCAGTCTTCTCAACACCGCATCCAAGCTGTTGGCGTCGATTCTATTCAACAGCTTCTGTAATGAGCGGCATGTCCGTACCCGTCCAAATCAAGGTGGATTCCGCCCAGGCAAAGGCTGTGTTGATCAGATCTTTACATTACGGCGAGTTTTGGAACATCGCAACGAATTTCAACAACCAACCGTCGCTTGTTTTATTGACTTCCGAGCTGCTTTTGACTCTGTTGATCGCGACTCCCTATGGAACATCATGCTGCTCGACGGTATGCCCATAAAACTCGTCAATCTGATCAAGGCCTACTATGCAGCCACCAAAGCCAGAGTACGTGTTTACGGAGAAGAATCGGATGAATTCAGTCTGCACACAGGGGTTCGACAAGGATGTCCCTTGTCACCCATATTGTTCAATTATGCGGTTGACTGGATTCTGAGCAACGCGCTAACTGAGTTCCGAGGCGTTCAAGTATCAAATAACCTATGGCTGACGGATGTTGATTACGCAGACGATGTTGTTCTCCTTGCTGACAGCTTTGGGAGCATGCAAGCCGTTTTGGATCAAGTTGTCCAGTTTTCATCAGTCGTTGGTCTGGAAATCAATGCCGACAAAACGAAAGCCTTCGCCATCGGTGTATCTTCATCTGATGAGCAGCTCACGGTGTACGACAGCCCAATCGAAACAGTCGACGATTTTACGTACCTTGGCTCAAAAATACTTCCAACTGGTCAAGCAAAGAATGAAGTCCGAACACGCATCGACCGTGCCAGACTTGCTTTCTTACAATTGAAGAACTCACTTTGGAGAAGAAGTGAAATCAACCTCAAAACGAAAATCCGAGTCTACCAGGCTACTGTTCGCCCTGTGCTACTGTATGGCTGTGAGACTTGGCCATTACGTTCTGAGGACTCCAAAAAGCTCGAAGTATTCGACCATTGGTGCCTTAGGTACATCACAAAGACAAAATGGATGGACCGAGTGTCGAACGCATCTGTTCGTCACCAATGCGGTGACATCATGCAACTATCCGTCTGGATCCAACATCGTCGACTTCAATGGTTCGGGCACGTACTACGCAAACCCGAAGACGAAATTGTACGGCAGGTGATGAACCCAGGTCAATGTGCAAACTGGCGCCGCCGCCGAGGTGGACAACTGAAGACATGGCTTGCAACAATCAAATCCGACATGGAACTCCTAGGTTTACGCAATGTTTATGGTCCGCGTCACTGGGAGCGTCATTGGCCCTCTTTATGTTCCGAAATGGCTGCCAACCGCCCGGCATGGAGAGGTTTAATCCGGGATATCAATGGAGCCGGCTTATCCTCTAAAAGGAGCCAGCCGCAGTAAAGTAAAGTAAGTAAATATATGATATCAGCAATAGTATCGAATGTCCGAAAATAAAATTTGATTTATATGCGGAGTTAATTATTCTCCAACAAATTAATTAGCCTTTACATTCTGCATAAATACACATGAAGTAAATGAAAATGAATTCCGCTGCAGGATTTGAGTCCTCTGTAACTAGAGCCAACTTTTTATCAAACAGTATATGGGTCGCTTTACAGGTGAGCTTGACAACACTTCGGCCTTTCTGCTCGAGTTCAAACAACACAAAAAACATTCAAATTCACCACAGCGTGGGCAGGTCAATGTCATTGAATTAAAAGTTGAGGGACGCTGGCATTTACTCACCGTCACAAATATATATATATATATTATTCCAAAATGTTTAACAAATAGGAAACGTAACCAAGCGCAGTTTCACGTTGGGCTTGGAAAGCCCCATGGTAATGTCATTTTTGAACAACGTCGATTTGGTGAATCCGCTTCGAAATGGGAAAGAAAACGAAACCATCTAGCATTTAAATACTGGTTGATGCGGAGAACTAATAAATATGAAAGTATGTATTTGGTGTTGCAAACCTAGTAACAAATTAGTTCAGTTGTGACCAGAAGGATAAACCAAAGGCAGCATGAACGGAAAGTATAATCTCATGCACATTCGTTTCGTGCTTACTGGCGACTCATCAGTAGGAGCCGGTATTACGCCCTTTAACCACTATATATTTGGTAGAAGAATGTGGAATATTAGGACGGTACAATCTCCTAGACGAATGTGTAAACCTGTAATAGTGAAGCTAACATCATCTAAAGTCAACGACAATGCGACTTCAATGCTAACTCACACTATATAATATATATACCGAGTCTGTAAAGGATACTAACACTATGGCTATTGTGTTAGTAACTGATACCTTTTTTGAAATCGATGAGTAACGGATACTAACACTATGATTTCCGAGTCGGTACATGATAACAACCTGGTGGATATAAATTTATGCTAAAGTTCACCCAAATTGAGAATTACAACAATTTCCGAACACCTGTTACTCCAGTTAAACCATACACTCTGGCCTTCATCGATATCAGTTATCACATTTCGCGGTAAGCATGACATCATTCAATTCAATATATTGCAGTTAAATACTGCTTGTTGCGAAGAACTAATATATATGCAAGTATGTATTGGGTTTTGCGAACCTAGTAACAAATTAGTTCAGTTGTGACCAGAAGGATAAACCAAAGGCAGCATGAACGGAAAGTATAATCTCATGCACATTCGTTTCGTGCTTACTGGCGACTCATCAGTAGGAGCCGGTATTACGCCCATTAACCATTATATATTTGGGTGAGGAATGTGAGATAATAGGACGATACAATCTCCTAGACGAATGTGTAAACCTGCAATAGTGAAGCTAACATCATATAAAGTCTCGACAATGCGACTTCAACGCTAACTCACACTATATAATATATATACCGAGTCTGTAAAGGATACTAACACTATGGCTATTGTGTTAGTAACCGATACCAACATTATTGTACCGAAAAGGTACATGGTACTAACACTATGGTTGCCGAGTGGGTACATGGTACCAACCTGATGGATATCAATTTATGCTATAGTTCACCGAAATTAAGAATGACAACTATTTCTGAACACCTGTTACTCCAGTAAATCCATACACTCTGGCCTTCATCGATATCAGTTATCACATTTCGCGGTACGCATGACATCATTCAATGCAATATATAACAGTTAAATACTGTTTGTGGCGGAGAAATAAAATAAATTCAATTGTGTAAAGACTAGAGGTGCGTCCTCGATCAAAAAGCCGAGTGATGAGGGGACATCACTTGTACCAAATTCCCAAGAAACTCCATGAAAATGGAGCCGGCTTATCCTCCAAAAGGAGTCAGCCGCAGTAAAGTAAAGTAAGTGTATTAGGTGTTGCGATTATGTGCATGAGTTTATACTTTCCGTTCGTGCTGCCTTTGATTTATCCTTCTGGTCACAAATGAACTAATTTGTTATCAATGCCGCGTTTTGCGTACGCGGGTAATAGCTGTACACGGGCAGTTACACAAAGATCCGATTTGTCACTATTTCCAATTTTGTTTTGTCTTTGATCGGGTTGACTCATTTTTACTTCAATTTGAAATGCGGTTCTATCACATCTTTGTTTACTGGCGACGTTTCGGTGCCTACTTTCCAGCACCATCATCAGGCAACACAACACTGATCACAGTAGCACATTTAAGCAAATGTGGTAACCTCGTTCCAAAACCATTCTATTTATATATATTTGACTCAACACTATTTTAATCATAGAATTTGTCTCAGTAACTAAACTCCTATACCTCATCTCATCTCGTATGCAGAATATTTTAGGGGAGAGAGACAGTATCGAACCTTTTGTTATTTGTTATAACTGTATTGCTACTATGTCACGGTAATCAAAATTTAAAAATGCTAAAACTAAAACCTTGACTATCATATACTGTATTTTATTTAAAGCCGGGAACTCTAATGTATACAATGGTGTGTGAGGTATTGCGCACATAGCAACAAACTAGTTCAAATATGGAGCAGCAAGTAACGTAGATGGATGGAGAGGGAATGTTATATCGACGCTTAGGTGAACGATTAAAGAGAGAAAGATAGAGATAGCCTGGACAACTAACGTTTTTCAAAAAAAACTAATCGTAAGCACATTGCGAAGTTAATCAACTATTGGAAATAATTGCATAAGAATATTTGCTGATATGACTAAAATACTTCATTACACATATATCTAAATATAATATCGTAAAACCTTTATATATATATATATATATATATATATATATATATATATATATATATATATAGAGAGAGAGAGAGAGAGAGAGAGAAAAAGGACCACTGATAATTATTAAATATGAATAATTTCTATTCCTATTATATATTTATTTATTACGTTAGTCACACCTTATATCAATATATAAAATACATGTCAATATGTATAAAAACATATATATGAATATAAGCAACAGTATGAGACCAACATCCCTAATCCTATATATATATATATATATATATATATATATATATATATATATATATATATATATATATATATACGTTTGCATATTTCAAATTATTATTTTATTCTTTTCTTACTGTTTTTTTATTTACCAATTAATCAAATTGTATATTTATTTATTCACACCTTATATAAATATATAAAATACATATAAATATGTATAAAAACATATATATATAAATATAAGACAAAACAAAATTGGAAATAGTGACAAATCGGATCTTTGTGTAACTGCCCGTGTACAGCTATTACCCGCGTACGCAAAACGCGGCATTGATAACCTGAATGCTTACACACCGCAAAATATTGAGTTCAAAACCTATTTGAGGATCAAATATGATGCGACAGTGGTCACACTTATGAATCAGTACAAGCGGAAGAAGATGCAGATTGTTAGGCAAGTGGAAAATACCTCGTTCCTTAATAAATGTTTAAAATTTAATGTTATACCAAAATGTTTTAGATTTAAACTTTCATTCGTTTTGGATAAAGTAGGAAATACTCTTAAGCATGAGCTTTGTTTACATTTAATAAAAATATCGATTAAGAAACTAAACAAACGTAAATTTGAACTGATTAGAGAGAAGACAAAAATAAGGTCCATATTACTGGCGAGATTAGGTATGTTGGATTTCAAACATATTGAAGATTTCACAGACAAAACGAGGGATAATGAAATTTAAAAAATTAGACAAAGGCATGAAAAAAAACTAGCAATATTGGGAATTAATTGCCCTTTGAGAAATAGGAGAATTGAAGAGGTCATGTCCAAACGTTTAGTTAATTTATCGAGAATGGATCTCAAGGAAGACCAAAAACAAATTCTTAATCTTGGACTTAATACTGCGATCCCTATTGATTACGTACCTAGGAATGAGATAATTACAGAAACAGTTAAGATTGCCCAGTTTCTCCCAGAAAAAGATAAGACTAGGTTTGAATTGGATGTGTCAAAAGCGGTGTTAGAGCACAAAGAGGTGAGATGCAAGCAGAGTTATGATCTAAAACGCTTAAGAGCAGAATTATTATCCAATAAAGTAATATGCCTTAAGGCAGATAAAGGTGGTGCAACGGTACTTATGAACCGGTCAGATTATGAATTGAAAGTGTATGAACAATTAAATAATTTAGAGGTCTATAATAAAATAAATAAAGATCCATCTGATAAGTTACAAGGACAAGTTAAGACTATAATTAATAGAATGATTGAGTCGAAGGAATTAGAACCAGGACTTGGGAATTCATTAATACAACGTGACACAGTCCCTCCGAGAGTTTATGGTCTAGTAAAGATTCATAAACAGGGGAATCCACTTAGATTAATCGTTAATGTACAAAACTCACCAACGTATAGATTGTCGAAATTTCTATGCAACAGAATTAGAAAATATACTTATTTCTTAGATTATACTTTAAAAAATACATATCATTTTATTGACATTATTAGTAGATATAACTTGAATGATAATGATAGAATGGCTAGCCTGGACGTTGTATCGATGTATACTAATGTCCCGGTACAAGCAGCATTAGAAAGTGTGAAGCGTTGTTTAACAGAGTTCCCAGAGATAATAGAAGGTAGTAAAATGATGTTAAGTAGTATTATGGAAATTTTAAATATTTGTATGTCCTCTACCTACTTTAAGTTCAGGAAATGAATTTTATAAACATTAAAGTGGTCCCCATGGACAACCACTATCAGTCCCGGTTGCTAATATTTTTATGCAATTCATTTTTGAAAACTGTTGTTAAAAATCTCCTCTTAAGCTAAACTTGTATGTAAGATTCCTGGATGATATGTTTATAATTTGGAATCATGGGGATAATGAGTTAAATAAATTCCTCGAATTAGCCAACCAATTAGGTGAATTAAAGTTTACATTGTTATAATACGATGAATTACCCTTTTTTGGATGTGAAAATAAAAACGGAATGGTTCCAGATTGGAAAGAGATATTTTTAGAAAAGAGACTTATTCAGGACTACTACTTAATTTCTTATCAAATCACCCATATGGAATGAAAATAGGCATTCTTAAATCCATGATATTAAGAAGTCTTAGAATAGTGGATATAGAAAATAGAGAGCAAGGAAATGAGGAGATTAAAAGAAATATTCAAAAACTAAATAGCTATCCGTCAAGTATAATAGATAGATTAATAGATGAGATGTTACAGAGATTTAACAATAATATAATAAACAAAGTAAAGAAGGAAACGGAACCGATAAGCACAAAATTATGGTATTACCTGATTCTAAATTGAGCAGGAAAATTAGAATAATAGCAGCTAAATACAATATTAAAACAGTTTTAGGACAATCGCTTGCTATAGGCAATAAACTACCTAACCAAAAGAAAGAGAACCGAGACATCAGGAGTATATGCGATACCTTGCAAAGAATGTAATCTCAGATATATAGGCGAAACCATTAGCACCTATAAAGGTTCGTGGCAGGAACATAAGACAGCCTGCAAATATGGACACATTCAAAGATCAGACCTAGCTAGCATTCGAAGGAAACGGGTCATGAAATAGACTGGAAGGATGTAAACGCATCGCGTTATGCAAACTGCAAATAGATTAACTAGACTAATTAGAGAGTCAATTGGAAATAAAATCAGGAAAAGGTGCAATGAATGTAACATCGAGAAAAATCATTGGGCCCAATATTTAATGAAGCATTTTCTATGGTCAGAAAAAACGTGAGGCTGCGGAACATGAATTAAGTGGGAACCTAAGTAAAAACTCCGTTTATAGAAAACTGGTTGCGAATGATCTGTACCAATATCAATTTCCTATATACTTATTTTTCTCAATAAAAATGTTCCAAAAGACGGTATACCGATTTAGCAAGGGTTAGTAGATAGAACATTAGATAAGACACATTTGACTTACATTGTTTCATTATATTTTCTATATTTATGTAAGGTAGGAATATCTTAATAAATGTATATAATACGTTAGTCATGAGAAGATATTCATGGTTAATAGCTACCATGTATCCTTTTAAGAGGAAACCAAATGATAGATAGACGGATATATAGATAGGCCTAAGGGTAGATTGATAGGTTTATTCTATACACATAATATATATATATATATATATATATATGACTCACACTGTTGTTTATATTCATATATGTTTTTATACACACGTATTTTATATATTGATATAAGGTGTGACTAACGTAATAAATAAATATATAATAAGAATAGAAATTATTCATATTTAATAATTATCAATGGTCCTTTTTTCTCCTCTCTCTATTTATATATATATATATATATATATAAAGGTTTTACGATATTATATTTAGATATATATGTATGAAGTATTTTATTCATATCAGCAATATCTATGCAATTATTTCCCATAGTTGATTAACTTCGTATTTTGCTTACGATTAGTGTTTTTGAAAAACGTTAGTTGTCCAGGCTATCTCTATCTTTCTCTCTTTAATCGTTCACCTAAGTGTCGATATAATATTCACTCTCCATCCATCTACGTTAATGCTGCTCCATATTTGAACTAGTTTGTTGCTATGTGCGCAATACCTCACACACCATTGTATACATTAGAGTTCCCGGCTTTAAATAAAATACAGTATATGATAGTCAAGGTTTTAGTTTTAGTGCATTTTTAAATTTTGATTACCGTGACATAGTAGCAATACAGTTATAACAAATAACAAAAAGGTCTGATAATTATCTCTCTCCCCCTAAAATATTCTGCATACGAGATGAGATGAGGTATAGGTGAGGTAATGATTGGTCTGCTAATTATAAAAAAGTTATATATTGAGTTTAGTTACTGAGACACAAATTCTACATTAGTAATAGTGTTGAGTCAAATATATAAATAGAATGGTTTTGAACGAGGTTACCACATTTGCTTAAATGTGCTACTGTGATCAGTGTTGTGTTGCCTGATGATGGTGTTGGAAAGTAGGCACTGAAACGTCGCCAGTAAACAAAGATGTGATAGAACCGCATTTCCAATTAGCAAAAATGAGTCAACCCGATCAAAGACAAAACAAAAAATTGTAAATAGTGACAAATCGGATCTTTGTGTAACTGCCCGTGTACAGCTATTACCCGCGTACGCAAAACGCGGCATTGATAACCTGAATGCTTACACACCGCAAAATATTGAGTTTAAAACTAATTTGTTACTAGGTTCGCAAAACCTAATATATACATACATCTAGCATTTATTAAAGTTGAGAAGCACTTTGTCGGCATGCCGCAATTTGTACAGGACAGAACATGCTTTGTTATAGGCGTACATGAAGCACCAATCTTATTCTGCACCGTCCAGTTTGGGGTGTTCTCCGACAAGCGCGAATTCAATCTTCTGCCGAATCTGCCTACATACGATTGCCCACGAGAAAAACTCAAATTATAGATAAAGCTGGATGCAAATTGCAGTTAAATTTAATCTTCCACAATAGGCGGAACACAATACATCGCCTATACGTTTCGCTGCTCCGTATTAGGTTTATGATCATGAACAAACAAATTAGGGCTTTAAAATTTGTAGGGAAATACTGCCCGAGTCGCAAGGTTGAATCAGCATTGATTTCCAGACGATCGATTAGCCAATGAAATGTATCACCATGAGCTGCTGGAACCGTAATCCAGCTCTTTGTCAACATATGACGAACAGCTCTTACTAACGATAGAAAAAGCTAACACACTCTTGAGCCTATAAATAGGATACTACGTTGCACAACAACTACACGAAGCAAAACTAGAATTATAACCTGCTAATAATAGAGAATATTGATTTATTTTGCTATTCACGTATTCCTGTAAATGCATCAATGTATGTATGCTGCAGCTTACTATATATGTATGAGTGCTACTATGCACGCATGCATGCGTGTCTACTTTAAACTACAAACAACATTGTGCTTTAAACAAATGCTGCTGCCTTGTAACTTATTCTGTGGAAGTACCTACGACAAGAGCCCCAGGCCTGCTTCGACATCGAGGCAGGTCCCGTCATATAAGAAAAACCATCTAGGAGTCACTTATGCTTTCGCGCGCTTCTCAGAAGTCTCCTCATTCATGAAAATCTATCGTTAATCTAAATAAACGAAATCATCGTCTAAGGCAAATACTTCATTTCACCTGGTCCTCGCGGACACAAAACTTTAGCAGATCAACGGATTACAGAGTTCCAGAGTCGTCTCCTGATATAACTTCCACCACCTATACCTAAATCAATTCGTACACATTCCTACACAAAGAAATAAATAGTTCAACAGCATCCTCTATAAAAAGAGTTGATCAGTTTCGAACATTGAGAGCTATCTTTAAGCTTGATCATTGCCAAGAGTAAATTCTAATCCTGAGCATCAGGGACGACCATAGAAATATCCAGCCGTTTCATGGACTGACACGGAATAAACCGACTCTGCGATGACGAACCTGGAGTGAACTAATCACCACAGACAAAAACCTGCTTCCCGTTTTCCCTAAGTCCATGATATAATCTCTTCTCACTCAATCTTTGCCACATCTATCAAACAAGCTAACCACAGAATTAAAGGCACGTGGTAGACTGACTAAGAATTCAATACTATGCATTCCGTCAAAAGCTCGCGCTCATACTTCGACATACGATTAACAAGCAAGCGTTTTGCGTCGATAGGAAACTCCAAATGGCTTCCGACTCACGTGGGAAATGCACAATTATCGAAGAAAAATGCTCCAAAATTACAAACAATAAAGCCTAAGGTTATAATGAGAACAGCCTTGCATGAAACTAACTGGGCTTCGTTTTAACTTACACTCCGCAACTATTACAACGACAGATGCTCTCAGCGATGACAACCCTGTGGTTCTGCATTGATTTTACCGGTCATGATCGTTCAAGCAACCAATGATATTAAATCTAAGCAAATATTTTAATTTTTTTTGAACATTGTTAAAAAATTTTGCTCTCTTAGTTTCGAACACTTTAATTATGCTTGACCAGGTCTCCATTTTATGAATGTGCGCTCTTCACACACATACATAATCCTAAATTTGAGTTCTATTCAGATTTCTTCAATTGTTGAGCTTGACGGCTACTAAGCTAGATAATAACTCACTATTATTATAACACGAAAAAGGAAAACAATGGGGATTGTATTATTGGAATGAACCACAAGCAATGTACTAAAAATGCCCTTCCAATTTAAACAATTAATAATATATATATATATATATATATATATATATATATATATATATATATATATGTCAAGTAACAAAATCAATAATATTGTAAGCATAATTTCATTAAAAAACGATCTAATGTAACTCTACAATATACACAATCAATACTTCACTAGAGAAGCAATAGCTAGCAGCTCCACTATGGTAGAAATCATTGAGATGATTTTAGGGAATTGTAAACATGAGTGGAGAAAAAAGTGGTCTAACTTTCAACTAACCATTAAATATGAATTTAAATCGCTATGCAAGTTTATATAAACAAATAATCTTCTATACAGATATTGTGAAGGGAATAATTCTTTCGGCAAAAAAGTATTTCAACAATTTATTTAGAAATAAATCAATAGGCTATCGTAGCACATTGATCATCCATTGTTCATGAAACCGTCTAATTTAATCAACAAAATGACAATAAGCCAAATAGATGAATACATAAATTTTATTGTACACTACTGCAAAAAAGGCGAATTCAAAGATTCCACGAAGAACGCATTTTATGCCCGCTATATTTCGATCACGGCTCTAATAAAGTAATTTATTATGCTGTTTCTTTGGCTTGGTTCAAGTAATTGTGCCTTATCCAATATTAACTTAAAGTGTACCTGAGAACTCTAACAACCTGATAAAGTCCAGTGGCACCAACAAACACGTTTACACTAAACAAGCTCCAATTCTTTGGAATGATGACTAATGAATATCGGGACCAAATCATTCCGGTTAATGCCAAAGCTGTACTTTGATATAAACTAACTTTCTCAACAGGACGATTTAAGTCAGCAATACCAGCAATAACAAGGCTCTACATAGAAATCATATAATAATAAACCAACCCATTTAAAAAGCGGAGCCCAAAAGAATACTGTTTTTGGACCAGCGGGATGCTCCCAGAGTGGCCGCATCTGCTGAGGGACATATCTATCAGCAGATCTAATAACCGACCTATAAATAACAGACATAATTCATACGAAAGATAACTTGATTAAATTGCAAGGACAAAACTTCTTTACTTAACTTTCAATAGTAAATATCAGGAAACTCAAATCATTTGAATAATACGCTGAATTTTACACTAGTTACAAATAAATAAATTCTAGGATAATATAGCTTATGTTTTTTTAAATTAGAGTCAATAAGTAAAAACAGGCATAATTTAAAATAATGTATTAGTGGCTATAAGAGTTTAAACAACGATATGGCAACATTACTTAAATTGAAGATCTTGTAACGACACAAATCAATTGCCGACATATTGCGTAAATTAAATTCAAATTTATTTACGTTGCACCAATGAGAAAAAAGCAATATTGCCGTTGAACCACGTTTAACCACGTTTAACCAATAGTGTGCAAGTAGACATATTGCATGCTATTTAAGCACGGTAATTTACCATGCAAGTCAGTTGTGGCATTTGCATTCTACCTGCTTCACGCGTGTGCGTTCTGTCGGCTGTCAATACCTACGCTGGTGATTTGATAGTTTCACCAACAACTAACTACATCCGTGACTCATCTTGTTGCGGGATACCGGAGAGACGAGCCAATTGAGTGCAGGACGCTATCCACAACGCAATTACAGCTCAACCACGGGAGCGACAAATCAACCAGAGTCCACCCAAGGCTCTAGGACATCTTCAACTCTGAAGACTTCAAGCGAACGCATTACCAGGCCCTCTTAAGGGCCCCCATATCAGTAACTAATCTCTATTCAGAGCACCTTAACCGAGTTTGTAACGTCGTACGGCATTTACTTGAAGCCGGGGCGTTTACAATCTAGATCTACAGCTATTAAGTTACATTCAAAGTGGATATCAACTTAACAATTCTTAAGATAACCACTGTTATATGTCAGATTAAAAGAGGCACTTTGGTCACAAATATAGGAGAACCCCTATGATTCCAGATTCGTATATTAAATGCACTTAGAATAATATCCAATTTAAAGAAAAAATTCCTATTTCATTTTAGCAGCCTTACTAAGGCTAACTCGCCTAAATTTTTCTATCAACTGCTCTGCATCCCCACACTTAATTCTTTTACCAATTATGTAAACGCCATAGCTTCAAGTAAATCCCATGCGACGCTATAAAAAAGTAAAGAACCGAGGATGCTGAGATACAGTAACTGTTAGGTGCTCTTATTATGGCCGGAATTTTGTTCTCCGGCAAATGCCGAGAAAGTTTGATAGTGTAGCAATGTCGAGAAATACTCCTAGATATTTGAGGCCGGCTCTGGTTGACTGGCTGGTGTTCCTTCGTTGTGGAGTCGATATCAGAGGGAAACTGGATGTGTGAAGGCTCAAAATTGTTTTAATGAAGATCTGTGATATTACCGTGGTGACTAGCATACACAAAGGTCTAATAAATAGGTGTTGCTCTGTCTCACTAGTTGGGCAGAAACAAGATTGGCGTGATATCACAGTGACTATGTGACTCTGCTTGTAAAACAAGTTGAGAAATCAGCGTGTGTAAACAATCAATGTGACAAGAGACAGGAAGCATACGTAGCATGCAGCAGAAATCAACTGTGATAATGACAAGTATATATAGCTTACAAAACGGAAGTTCGCACGCCATTGGTTAACGATAAATTTTGTTTGTTTTAATTGGTGCCGCGTAAATTAAATTTGAATTTCATTTAGGCAATATTTCGGCGAATTGTTCTTGGGTCGTTACCTCACTTTCCTTTCTGCTAAAAGAAAAACATTCCTCTCGGCGAGGCTTGTTAAGGAATGTAAGGCAGAGTTCTGATTATCATTCTGTCCAATAACTATTAATCTTTTTTGTAATGAACCGTAAATGCTGGGCTAGAGTATGCTTGTTGGTTGCTTCAACAAAGTTATGATGCCAAATACTATTAGGAATTGCTACACAAATTTTTAGCTGTAGTGGCCGAGTTTATCGCGTGTAGCAAAATAGAGTAGTTTGAGGTTTTTATAGCCGCAGCGTGGGAATTGCAAGGTAGATTGCCACTGAAGTTGCCAGGTTTAAGTTGAAACCTTGGCAGGCTGGATCGCGGTCAACGTGTTTGAATACGACAAAAGGAGCTAGTGTATGTTCGACGTTGTGGTCGTGACATCCGTAGAGTAGTCACTGTGCAACTGATGAAGTTGAGATATGCATTGAAAGTGGACTGAACCAGGATATGAAGCCGATGACCACTTCTTAGTGTTGCTATACAAGGCGTTAGCTATAAGTAGCTAGTCATAACAAAATCGGAAGTGAGAGCTCTGATGTGAGCCAAACGTTGCAGCAGTACAATGTAAAAATATATATACATGAAGATCAAATAGTAACGACAAAATTTTACTCGAAAATTGCCGAGGAGATGGCATAATACCAAAGAACTGTTCAAAAATGCTATTCAATTGTTAGCAAAGAACAGCTGGTTATACCAAGTGAGAGAAGTGAGTGTGAAAAGTAAACGAATCATGTGGATTCATTAAGGTCACGTTGTGTGACATAAGGCGCAATATAAAGTTAAATATTTGATAAGTAGAATAACGAAAAATTAAGTTAAAAAATTATCAGTTGTGTGCTATTCAAAGCAATCTATTGCTAGGTTGAGATTGTAGGCAGATAGGAACTGAGACGCGTGTAGAAGGTTGTATGCTCCCAGGACCAGGCGGTTCGATAAACGGTTTCAACCTGTCTATGCTTACAGATGTAGGTGTTGCACTTTGCATGATAATGAAGTATTTCGGCTGTCTGAGCAAAATAGTGTAAGGACCGTGATACTTTGGTTGTGGTGGTGCAACAGCAGCGTCATTGCAAACGAGTACTTTCTTGCAGCTGTAGAGCTGCGGGTGAACGAAGATTGGACGAGGCGTATGTCTCGGTTGCTGTTTACACGTGTTACCGGAATGAAGTCAGAGGCGGGTAGCATCGTTTTTTGTGTCATTCTATATAGGTAGTAGACGTGGGAGCTGACTAGGCAGGCGTAGATTCATGCGATGCAAGAGTTGTGACGCAGACGTTTTAATGGAATCATGAGTGCGGGAATGCATGGAAAGCAGAACTAAAGGTAGTGCATTGACCCAGTTGCCATTAATGGACGAGGATGCTAAAGCAGCTATGAGTTCCCTATGCATTCTCTCTACCATATCGTTAGATTGGGGATAGTAGGCAGTCTGGCGTAAGGTGCATCCCATGAACCAAAAGGTGGTTTTGAAACGATAAGGAACAAGTGCCTCTGTCAGTGATCAACTCATTCGAAACACCATAATGGGATATCCATGCAGAGATAAAACCGTTAGATACTTCGTCTGCAGAAATGGTGCCAAGAGGTAATGCTGCAGGCCATCGTGTAAATCTACCAATCATGGTTAGAATAGAATATAATAGAATAGAATATCTTTATTTGGATTCAAACCACACATGTTCCATCAAATAATAAAATTGGAAAATGTACAATATATAAAAAAAGTTACCACATCATATAAAATTGTGCAAATAGTCTCATGTAGATAAGTATATCTCACTAGTTGTACTGTAAAATATATCAATATCAAAAAGTTCGGCTGTAAAGAATAATGGATACATCCTCAAAATAGGAAACATTAAGGTATAATTCGAGTGTAACAATATGCAAAAAAATTGAGAACCAAGACTAGCAATTGATTGTATGTATTGTTGACTAACATGATGATATAATGCATAATATTTCGATTTTAATAATACAAAACTTGGAAATAAAAATCTCAAGAAATTCTGTTTCCGATAACAATTATCCTTGTCTTTTATTCAACCATGAGAAAGTATTATCATAATCAAAATAAAAAATATCAGCAGGATTGTAGAATTTTTCTAGTTCAGTATATAAAAATTTAAAAGACATCTTAGATGGAGGCGTTTCTCTAAGCCCCTTTGGCAATTGATTATAATTTTTTTCAATTTTCGAAAAAGAGAATAACTTGCTCGCAACATTCCCCACCAAAGGAGGAGATATTGCCAAATGTCCAGATCTAGTTCCAACTTCATGACTCTTTCTTATCGGAGTCATATAGGCACCAGTCCACTGGTTCAAATGGAAAACTTTTATGCAATAGCACATCCTCCGAAACCACAAAGATTGCAGTGATACAAACTGTAATCTAGAGGCGTATATAGTGCAGGAGATAGGACTAATTTGTTTCACAACTTTTCTTTGTACAGCTTCTATCTTATTGGACAAACCCTTTTTTAATGGATTCCAAGTAGCGACAGCATATTCTAGTATCGGTCTAATCCATATTATATACATTTTAAGTTTTATGTCATTCGATAAGATATTTCGATTTATTAGTGCCCATCTTTTCTTGGCACTGCCTACTATCCTTTCAATATGTCTCTCAGCAGAAGCTGTACATTGAATAGTTATGCCTAAATCCTTATTTCTTGCATAAGTTTAATCTCAAACACATCATTAATCACATCATCATGAAAACAAACATAATGAAAGTTTGTTCTGTTACCTATTTTTAAAGCTCTCGTCTTTTTATTGTTTATTCTCAGCCCTAGTGTAATCAAATATAGAATAGAATAGAATTGATTATCTTTATTTGGATTCAAACCTCACATATTCCATCTAATAATAAAATTGTAAAATGTACAATATATATTAAAAAAATTATCACATCACATAAAATTGCGCAAATTGTCATATAAAGATAAGAATATCTCACTAGTTGTACTATAAAATAAATCAATATCAGAAAGTTCGGCTGTAGAGAATTATAGATATATCATCAAAATAGGAACAATTAAGGTATAATTCGAGTGAAACATTATGCAAAAGATTGAGAACCATGACTAGCAATTGATTGTATGTATTGTTGACTAACATGATGATATAATGCATAACATTTGAATTATGATAAAACAAAACTTGGAAATGAAAATCTCAAGAAAATCTGTTTCCGATAACAATTATCCTTGTCTTTTATTCAACCATGAGAAAGTATTATCATAATCAAAATAAAAAAATATCAGCAGGATTGTAGACTTTTTCTAGTTCAGTAGATAAAAATTTAAAAGATATCTTAGATGGAGGCTTTTCTCTAAGCCCCTTTGGCTATTGGTTATAAATTTCTTGCATAAGTTTAATTTCAAACACATAATTAATCACTGCATCATGAAAATAAACATAATGAAAGTTTGTTCTGTTACCTATTTTTAAAGCTCTCCTCTTTTTATTGTTTATTCTCAGACCTAGTTTAATCAAATATCTACTCAAATTATACAAATCTAATGTCACATTATTTTTGGAGAATTCGACATTTTTTGGATCACTTGGGAAGATTTTTTTAATCATCAGCGAATTTTGCTAATTCGACCGTTAAGGATCATAGTTTCCAAATGTGCAAATACCATTTTAAATAAAATTGGCCCCAAACTTGGCTGAAACCTTGAACCTTTGCCAAATTCACTATGTCGACGTGGACGAAGGCTAGGCGAGAAGTAGGTCGGAAATGTTGCAACTTAGAACGAGTGTGCCACGTGATCTTGTCTTCTGGCAAGTGGCACACACGGAGACCCATCGATTAGCGTTCTGCCTGAGCCTGTGTGCCTGCAACGATCTGTAAGAAGTCGGACAGTCGCCTTGCTTCCTGAGTGAGAAATTGAGTTTATTGAGTCGCAAAAGTTTCTCTGAAGGCTAGTTGGCAGAACTTGCTCGTTGGGCTGCGTACCCGTGAAGTAAACAAAAGGTAAGCCTTCCCAGAGACGGCAAAAAAACTAGGTGGAGTGACGGGCTACTGATCTTTGGATGTTAGTTTCCCCGCTCTGTAAGAAAGATGGTGTTATTGCAGGTTCCCTGGAGGTCACGGAGTTGATTGTGAATGGCAACAGTGAAAGTGGTTTTAGCGAGACGTCTGGCCTGGAAAGAGCGTTCGCAATGAAATTTTGTTCGCCATTGATATGAAAGATGTCGAATTGTCATTTGCTTAGACGTGAAAGCTGCCTTACCACGCGACAATTGAAGTCGCGTTTCGAAGTGCTCTAACTAATGGTACATGAACGTGAAAAAAACAAATCTGTGGTTGCCAAAGATGCTGATTAAATGGCGCACTGTTTCGTGGATGGCAAAGAGTTCTCAACCAAAATTGTCATATATTTTTTCTACTGGTTGGAGAATACGCAAGTAAAAACTGATAGGCTTCCGAACTCCGTCAATCTCTTGTGCCAAGGTGGCCCCAATAGCGAACTCAGAAGCGTCTGTCGTGAGTAGAAATGGTCGTTGAAAATCTGGATACGTCAGCATTGTAGCTTTTGTTAACGAGTTGATGGCGTGTCAAAGTAATTCTCCGTCTTCGATTCCGCATGTGCCTACATAACGGATAAAGTTATCTTGATAGGCTGGGAAGTAATTTGCGATAGTAATTAAGGAATCCTAAAAATTTTTGCGGCTCACTTACTGTATTTGGTGACTTGATATTCTTGATTGAAATTGCCTTCGACGGCATATGTTGAATACCTTGTGGCGTGATATGATGCCCTAGGAAATCCACGGATTTAGTTCCAATCTGGGTCTTGTCACAATAGATCTCGAGTCCGTGGTTCGATAAGTGGGAGAGGATATTTTGTAAATGCTTAGCGTGAGATTCTAAGTCTGGACTGAAAACCATTATGTCATCGAGATATGACATACAGTAAGCGACGTTGCTGCAAAAACTGTCTATGAATATTTGAAATGTCTGTGTAGCAACCTTGAGACCGAAATGCATGTAGCAATATTCGAAAGACGGCAGTTTTTCAATATCTTCTGACGCTACTGAGATGTGGGGTAGGTTTGCCTGAGATAAATCATTGTGAAGAAATTGCTGCCGCTGTGTTTTACAAGTAAGGTTTTTATATAGGGAATAGGATATGCATAAGATTTTATCTCCACAGGCTCTGTACGATCCGTTTGATTTGGAGATTAAGTGCAGTGGCGACGCCATGAATCTATCGATGGTCTGATGATTCCTTCTTCCAATAGTCTTGAAAATTCCTCTTGGGCAGCTTTCAGTTTAGCAGGGGCCAGTGGTCGTTTCATGAGTGAAATACGTTGTCCTTCTGTGACGCTATGGTGCATCGTGTTGGAGACTCGTAGCTCTGACTTGCTCAGATCGAAAAGCGACTTGTGTTCTCAAAGAGCTGTTGATATCTCTGCTGAATAATGCACTGGGTTTGGCTGAATGACCCGTGTCTCCAAATATTCGGAGGCAAGTGTCCAAAAGCTTTGCTCAAGTCCGGTGAACGGGTCGATGATCTATTGATTGGCAAGATCAACAATGAGCCAAAATATTAATAGGAAATCAAGGCCTACTATGAAGTGTAAGACCTTGGCTACGTTGAAGTTGTGAGTAAATTCACGCTGTTAACCCATGCTGAACATATCGATGCCGGCATCTATATGTAGCTTGGGCTCCCCTGTAGCTGTTGCAAGTAAAACGCCTAGAGACAACTCGGCCATTCAATCACCTATGAGAACTGAGACGGCTGCACCTGTGTCTACGATGAATTCTTTGCCATTTCTGAAATCAAGAAGATGCAGAAATTCGTTGGGCTATTTGGCCGGTTCATACAAACAAGTAGGCTGGTCATTGTAACTGACATTGTCAGTGTGGCAGTCTATGTGGCATATTCGGTTTGGAAAAAAAGAGTCAATAGGAATTTTTTAAATCAAGTTTGCGAACTTGAAGTAAACACCAACCCCATTGTATTTCAGCAGTCTTCGAACAACATAACAAAACTACCGCCATCCGCAACGCACTGACGCGTTTCGACCTTCCATGATCATCATCAGAGTACGACGGCAAACTGACTATCGAGGATCAAACCGCATTGAATATATATGCAAATCAAATTTAGATATGCGGCTCTCACCTCTAGTAGTCTCGCATACATTGAACTAGACTGGAAATGATTTTTATAGTCAATAGAAATGTCAGATTGTAAGAAATTGCTTCCTTGTGGCGCCGTTGATGCCGTTGATGTGCAAAAAGTACTGTCTTCTACTTTCGCGCCATACGCTTCTCGACCCTGATGCTCCACTGCGCCTGTTTTCTGAGGCCTGGCCCGTCAACTGTGGAAATTTGCATTCATTCTGGAATTCTTTCGAACGGCAGAGACGGACTTGTCATGAATAAAAAAAAATTCTGGTGATTATAGCACCAATTCTTTGTGGCATATTTATTAAAAAATTGCAGGGATCAAGATCACAGCCTACTGTTATTTCGTGTTTTGGATTGAAAAATTGGTCGTGCGCTCACCAGATTCAGCTCGGATTTCCCTATTGCTAATCCTTCTAAAACTTTAGCCATGTTCGTTATTCTCCTTCCTAAAGATGTCATCCTATCATCCTGCGGGGAAGGACAAAAAGACGTAGAATTTAACTTAGGTTATAAAACCCTAAATTCTAACTCGCATCTCTCTGATATGTCAACTATTGTGAGAGAGTTGTGAAGCAGTCTGGCAAACAATATTAATGACTGGGGAAGGTTGATAATAAAAACAACCTTAGCTTCATGATCGGAAATATTAGTTTTAAACCAGCGTTTCAGCAATTTCATAAAAATCTCAATGGGGCCAAGGTTTGGCATGTCTAACTGAGCATATTTATTAAATATCTATTCAGATTCAGTGGGACGCAGCATGGATTCTACTTCATTTTTGAGGACCAAAATGGGATTGGGTATTTTCCTAATGGCTTCAAGCTTCGGATAAATCTGTTGCTGCAATTCTGAGGGTAGTTTAGCGAAAACCATTGACAGTTTTTGATGACTGTCATTATCTGGAAACGAGGAGAAAGCAGCGTTATCGCGCATAAAGTATAACTCTCAATCTTCATCACATAAATAGACATCAATATCTAAAATTGAACCTGACATTCTAACAATCTTACGGGATCTTAAAAGAATAAATTTATAAGCAAAATGAAATGTACAAGACGACGTGAAACGAAGCACTTACCAAAATCTGCTTTCACAGTTGAAACTGACGGGACGAGCTTAGACGCACGCAGAAAACTGACGAAATCTGCTCAGACTAAATGTGCTTTCACAAAATCACAAATCGGCGTCCACAGTTTACCAGTTTGTAACAGTAAAAAATGACAAGATGAGCTTCAGACTAAATGTGCTTTCACAAAATCACAAATCAGCGTCCAAAGTATTATCATTTGACACAGTCTATTAATGACGAGATGGGTTTCAGACTAAATGTGCTTTCATAAAATCATAAATCGGTGTCCACAGTTTTTTACAGTTTGGAACAGTTTGTAAGTATGAGAGAAATATTTTTCCATAAAAAAATTTGCTTCCAAGCGAAAAATGCCTACAAGACCTCAACTTAGGAAAGATTCACAACCAGGGTAAATAGTTGTGGTATGTGCTAACGTCGATTTACTGTATCCTCACGATAATAAATGAAAAAGAAACACAGTTAATTGTATCTATGACAAACGTTTTGTGATATAGAAACAAATCTAGAAAAAGTACTGTTCTCAGAATCCTGACGCGGTCGCCAAATTGTAAACGCCCAGCATCAATTAAATGCCGTGCGACGTTGCAAAAAAGTTAAGAGCCGAGCTGGCTAAGATCCAGTAACGGTTGGGGCAATTATTAGGACCGGAATTGCGTTTTCCGGCATTGCCGATGAAGTTTGGTAGTGTAGCAGTGTCTAGAAGTACTCCTAGAAACATCAAGCCGGCTCTAAATATATCTTGAGAAATGGAAGAATATTTGCTGACGGTATATTTGATTTAACTTCTATATGTTAAATTGTAGGGAAGCAGATACATATCAACAGCTACTAAATCCATTTTATGGTGTAAACGCTCCAGCTTCAAGTATATAACGTACGGCGTTACAAGCAAGTTTAGGTGTTGTGAATGCTGAGAATAAGTACTGTTGGCAGCCCCTATTAGGACCGAATTTGCATTCTACAGTAAATGCTGAGAAAGCTAGGTAGTGTAGCTGTATCTAAAAGTACACCTAGACACTTGAGGCAAGCTCTAGTTGACTGGCTGGTGTTTCTACGTTGTGGCGTCGAAATCAGAGGGCTAGTGGCTGTGTGAATGCTAAGAATTGTCTTGTTGAAGACCTGCGAAAATACCCTGGTGACTGGCACACGTAGATTTCAAATAAATAGATGTTGCTCCGTCTCACTAATTGTGCAGCAACAAGATTGGCGTAATATCCTAGTGACTAGGTGACTCTGCTTGTAGAGCAATTCCAGAAGTCAGCGTAGGTAAACAGTCAATGTGACACGACACAGCAAGCTCACGTATCGTGAAGCAGAAATTAACCGTGATAATGAAAAGCATGGTAAATGCATCGTGCTTATATAGCTTACAAACCAAAAGCTCGTACGCCATTGATTAATGGCTAATTTTGCTTGTTTTAATTGGTGCCGCGTAATTTAAATTTGAATTTCATTTAGGCAATTTGTCGGCGAATCGTTCTTGATCCTTTACAATTATTTAAACGCCCAGGTTGTAAGTAAATGTCGTGAGACGTTACAAAAAGAAGACAAGACAGAATTTTTCTGAGAAATTTTACTACGAGTGGCCCTTAGCAGGTCCTGAAAACTATTCACCGGAAAATGCCGTTAAAGTTATGAATGTTCCACTCTTGAAGTACTTCTAGACACTTGCTCTGTATGATCCGGTTAGTTGGCTGGTGTTCCTTTATGTGGATGCACTGGAATAAGTAGAGTTGTCGAAACCGGATAGGTGATTTACCCTTTGAAGGCTCAGAATTGTTTTGTTGAATATCTGCGGCAACACCGTGGTGGCTAGCACACCTAGAAATCTGATTAATAGATGATCGATTACGTATTCCTAGTTGTGCGGCAAAAGAGAGATTGAGGTGACTGATTACCAAGCGACGAGTTGACACAGCGCGGTAAAAACAAGTCCAGAAGTCGGCGTAGGTATACAGTCAAGTGAAGAGAGCGACAACAATCACACGTAGCTAGCAGAGCAGAAGTGTTTTATGTGGTAAATGCATCGTGCTGATATAGGTGCAAGGTTGAACGTCACTGGTCAATGGAAATTTTGCGCGCTTTAATTGTTTCAGCGTATTGAAATTTGAATTTGATTTTGGCAATATGTCGGCGAATTAATCTGAGCCGTTACACTTTATTAAAAATAAGATTTATAACTAACTATTTATTAAAACAAAGTATGAATGCTCGCCGTCTCACTGATTGCCACAGTATAGCTTTATGAGAGCGAAGACCTTAAAAACAGAGAACCAAGTGAATTTGCACGTTAAGAATTTGATATTCTTCTCGTGATATCAATAACAATAATAATATGTGGTAAATTAAATAATTTATTATCAAGATTCAGCTTTAAAATATTCAAATAGAAGAAATTAAATATTTCTGTACCAGAAAAAAGGAAAGATGTACCTTTAGCAACAAAATCGAAGGAATAATGAAAATTAAACAAAAAAGAGTCATAAATTTCGATAATTTAGATATTGAAAATTACAAAACTAATTAATATTTAAAAACAAACTTCGTTTAATAATCCAGTGGTAACTAAAATATGAAAAAATAAAAATTGATTAATTTTTATATAGGGAGATAACTGAACACCGCAGACTTTTGATTGTGGCCATTGGACGTCATAAAAAATAAATAAATATCATTATCGAATGATCGCCTGCCAAATGCCGGAATTTTAATTTTTCAAATATTGTCCCGATGCAGTGTATTTGACATTGTTCGCTGTTAATTTTTCCGAAAAGACATTAACTGAACCCATTAGGCCAATTCGCATCAATACCTTGGTCACGGACTGAATTTCATCACATATTTAACCGGCAGTCATGTCACTTCAATACTCATCTTTTGGTGGGGAATGTTGCGGCAAGTTATTCTCTTTTTCGAAAATTTACAAAATTTACAATCAATTGTCAAAGGGCATTAGAGAAACGCCTCCGTCTAAGATGTCTTTTAAATTTTTATGAACTGAACTAGAAAAAATCTACAATCCTGCTGATATTTTTAATTTTGATTATGATAATACTTTCTCATGGTTGAATAAAAGACAAGGATAATTGTGATCAGCAACATAACTTCTTGAGATTTTATTTCCAAGTTTTGTATTATTAAAATTGAAATGTTATGCATTACATTTTAACACGCGGCTCCGCGTTACAACCCAACGATTTTCGATTTTAACAAATACAGTGCTCTTTAAGGTCAAATAATCTAACTCTGTTCTTACACAATATTTCTCTTAACTGTGATTTTAGAAACAATCTCTGTTATTTTCAAGCAGTTTTAATTGAGATTTCTTGAACTGCAATTTTATTTGTAATTAATAGGGTTGTTTACTAAATAAACAGAACCGCGCGTGATAGGCATGGAACACGCGATGGACTATTGTGTCACGGTGGATTTATTTCGCTCAGTTGGATTATTCGCAGTTTACGCGAGGGATTTACTGTTCACACTTAACTATGCCTATCCGAATTTCAGAGAATAATTGATTATTATAATGACATGAGTTAAAAACATAGCAAATAGTGAACTAATTATTTTTGAATTTTTGTCATTGAATTCTTTACACGGATTACACACATTCATTTTCAGTGACAACTTTTAACAGTGACTATGTTCATATCATCATGCATTTTCAATCGGTTACATGTATTCATTTCAATTCAGACATTTGTGAAAGAATAATTGCTTGTGTGTAAAATATTTTTCTTTATAAACAGAGCTCATTTTAACTTTTGCCGTCTAGAATACGGACAATTTAGTTTGACTGTGACTGGTGTTTAAGGCATTCATTTGTGTTAAAATTTGTTTTTACAATATACGTGTGATAACTCGTTTTGGCCTTCTTACATCAACCATCCGAAAAAGATCAGAGACTGATCATGAGTACGGGTAGTAACAATAGCCACCATGGATATGTAGGAATGGTACAGAATCACGAACTTGATAGCTACCTCACAAAAATACATACAATCAATTCCTAGTCATGTTTCTCATTTTATGCATAATGGTACACTCGAATTATACCTTAATTTTTCCTATTTCGATGATGAATCTATTACTCTTTACAGCCGAACTTTCTGATGTTGATATATTGTACAGTACAACTAGTAAGATTTACTTATCTATATGAGACTAATTGCACATATTTATGTGATGTGATATCTTTTTTATATTGTACATTTTCCAATATTATTATCTATTTGATGGAACATGTGTGGTTTGAATCCAAATAAAGATATTCTATTCTATTCTATTCCATAAACATATTATTATTTGGCAATTTAGATGTATATGCACTGGAATCATAATTCACAATTATCGATTTGAACTTTAGTCTAATCAAATTAGCAATAATAATAATAATAATATATATATATATAATAATAATATGTAATATGTAATAATAAATATTAGTAATAATGCCATATTTATTCGCAATCAAAGTGCCACCTAGCCAAAAACGGAAAAGGTCAAGATACAATTCAAAAGTAGGGATATGTATAGTTAAGTGAAATAATGAATAGCAAAATATTTCACAATAAAGCTGATAGAAGCTGTGAAACAGAATTTGCTTCAGCAACTTCGTGTTTGTTCGACTTTTGGAGAAATATATTTCAATTGACTATATAAGAATCGACTAGAGTAAGGATTGCGAAGAGTCAGAATATCAGTGCTGTGAGCAGGATTTGCTGCCTTCAGTGTAATAAATTTATGAATTTGTTTGAAATTGAGGAAGAACCATCTGTAGACATCGACCGTAAGATATCCTCAACGTAATTTTCGAGTTTCCCTAAGATAGGAATTATTAGGATAGAATCGACAAGAGTAAGGCTTGTAAATTGTCAAAATATCAGAACCGTGTGCAGGATTTACTACCTTCAGTTGAACAAGATTAAAACTGTTAGAATGCGAGGAAGAACCAGGTTCAGACATCAGCGCCAGATTTCTTCGATGTAATTTTCGAGTTTCTGATAGTTAGTTGAAGTAAAATGAGGAGATTTAGTAGAGCAAATTATGATAATAGACTCTTGTAAGCAGTAAGAATAAATAGATAATAGTTGGTATTGGAATGCCTATATATGACGTTTAAAGTCTAAAGCGAATTTCCTAAATTGGATACTATGCGGGAAGAAGTTTAACTCTCCATAAACTGTGGGAAGCCTATGGATAATGAATCATAAATATACTAATACTGGTAATGGTGGTACCAGTTGCATTTTCAATGAGATTTCTCGCATAAGAATTCGTTAAAAAGGTGTGTGTGAACCGCCTACTATAACTTGTGCTGGGGTAAGATTTTAGTTGCCGTATGTAGAGCGTTAAACACACTTCTAGCTTCGAAAAAGAGATAGATTTTGTTAAATATATTGGGAGTATAGTTGTATTAAATTGAAAAGTTGCTGATGCGCGAGGCGCAGGAGTGATTTGAATGGGACAAATTTGACTGCAAAAAGCAAGTTAAGATCTTATGAATGAAAAAGATGAATCTTAAGTGTCAGATAAACCATAAAAGGAGAAGATTTGTAAGAAGCAGGCGTTTTTGATAGTTCTGACAGACAAGGAAGACACGCGTAAAATGCCAAGAAGCGATATATTAAATGGCCTAGGACGAGGTTAAATTTAGAGCGCTATAAAATTTCCTTCAGTTTAGATAAAGAATGATCATGAATGACTATTTCCGACATTTACAGTTGTGTAATTATTTTGAAGGTAGAATCAAATAAGTTTAAGGACGTTGCCGAAATTACCTATGCTAAATAAGGCGGATTAAATTGCCGACACCGATACGAAATCGATAGCCTTGGAAATCTCTAGAAAGAGGATTGTGCATTCATAAAATTTGAAAATGAAAGAGTAACAGTTGTTAAGGACATTGGTTAAGTTGTTGAAAAAAGAGCACCAATTTAAGAAAAATTGTTGATCATCAAGTAGGCCGAAACTATCTCGAGAATTAATGAAATATGGATTAAGTTAAATATGATCCTGTCGAAAATTTTACTGCAAGCAAGGCAATAGTAATTAAGCGGAGATCTTTGAATGAGGAGATGGACAATATGCCATTTTTTAGGATAGGAGAGCCCATCCTGTTGAGCCAATCAGCAGGAAAATAAAGAGTTTCGAGACGTCTGTATATAACATCGGCAATTTGAGTGAAGTTGTTCTAATCTAGAGGAGCAAGAATGCAGGCGGAGACACCATATTGATCAAATTCGTGTTTTGAAATAATGACTTTGATTACTTGAAAGGCCATGGCCGGCGAAATATTGCAAAAATGCAGATTCTCAGTGTCACTGTTATCGCGAATCTCAGTAGGTAGAGTGGAAATGGAATAACAAAATTAAAAGATAACTCAGATTGTCGTCGAGAAAGCTAGAGGCTACCGAATCACAGAAGTTTATGTTTGTGTTTTTTGACTTATGTAACTGTTGGTTTTTGATGATAGCAATTTGTTTGCGGGAGTTGAGAACTGTCCGAATGTCTCTTTTGATGCCGATTGGTTATCTATTGATTAATTGCTTGATATTATCATCAAATATATGTAACGACACAAATTAATGGCCGACATATTGCGTAAATTAAATTAAATTTTATTTACGTTGCACCAATGAGAAAAAAGCGAAACTTGCCGTTTAACCAATAGTTTGCAAGTAGACATATATTACTATGGCATGCTATTTAAGCACGGCAATTTTCCATGCAAGTCAGTTGTCGCATTTACATTCTGCTTTACGTTACGTGTATGCGTTCTGTCGGCTGTCAATACCTACGCTGGTGATTTGATTGTTTCACCAACAATTGGCTACATTCGTGACTCATCTTGTTGCGGTACAACCAGCGAGACGAGCCAATTAATTGCAGAACCTGAACGACGTTTTCCACATCGTGATTACAACTCGACAACGGGAGGAACAACAACCAGAGTCCACCCAAGGCTCTAGGACATCTTCACACTCTGAATAATTCAGGAGAACGCACGACCAGGCCCTCTTAAGGCCCCCTATCAGTAACAAATCTATATTCAGAGCACCTTAACCGAGTTTGTAACGTCGTACTGCATTTACTTGAAGCTGAAGCGTTTAAAAAATTGGCGACCGCGCCAGGATTTTGATTATTGTTCTGATTCCTTTTGGTATAAATAAATTTGACTTCTTTTTTCATTTATTTGGGATAAAAATATATTAACATTTACGTTTTCTTTACCCTAATTGTGGTCTTCTGGGAATTTTGTTGGGTATATATTCGTGGATTTGTGTTGAATTTTTTTGGGGATATAATAATAATAATACATTGGCATCAAAGGCCAACGGGGCCTCTGTTCATCTTTCCTACGTACAAAACGGCACAGTACGTACTCGACAGGCTCAATTGCGGATAATTTCAATTTTGGAAGCAGTTACTGTGACGTGCTTTTGTTCTGCGCTCATTCACCTGTGGAAGCTTTTTGTGGGTAAGCGTTTCGTTAAAGTATATTTATATATTTTCATATTGCTTCTAAATTTATGCTTTTAAGATCCCGTAAGATTGTTAGAATGTCAGGTCCAATTTTAGATATTGATATTCCTGTTTAGGATGGAGATAGTGAACTATTCTTTATGCGCGTAGACTCCGCTTTCTCCCCGTTTCCTGATTATGACAGTCATCAAAAACTGTCAAAGGTTTTTGCTAAACTACCTTCTGAATTGCAGCGACGGATTTATCCTAAGCTTGAGGCCATTAGGAAGCTACCTAATCCCATTTTGGGCCTACAAAACGAGGTAGAATCCTTGCTTGGGCCCACAGAGACTGAACAGATAATAAACAAATATGCGCAGTTAGACATACCAAACCTTAGCCCCATCAAAATACTGAGGGAATTACGGAAACGTTGGTATAAAACCAACATTTCTGACCATGAAGCTAAGGTTGTTTTTATTAACAATCTTCCCCAAACATTAAAACTCTTTGCCAGACAGCTCCCCAACACTCTCTCTATAGATGACTTATCTGAGAGATGTAAGTTAGAATATAGGGTTTTGGAACCCAAAGTGAATCCATCATCCTTTTCTTCACCCCCGCAAGATGATAGACTCTCCTCTTCAGAGAGGACAGTGGCGAACATGGCTAAAGTTCTAGAAGGATTGGCCATTACCAAATCCGAGCTAAATCAAGTGAATGCTAGACCCAAACTCATTCCTAAGCCCAATTATAACGGTAGGCGGCGATCGAGATCTCCGCAATCCTTTAATATATATGCCCCAAAGAACTGGTGTTATAACCACCAGAAGTTTTTTATTCATGCCAAGCCCGTCTTTGTCGTTCCGAAAATTTTCCGAATGAGTGCCAATTTCTACAGCTGACGGAAAGGACAACAGACCGCAGGCACAAGGGTGCATCAGTATCGGGAAACATCTGGCGCAGGAAGTAGAAGACCGTACTTTCTGCACATCAACGGCATCAACGGCGCTACAGGGAAGAAGCCAACTACAATCCGACATCTCTGTCGACTCTTTTCGTCCACGCCAAATTTTTCACATAGAGAACCAAACGGACAACGCCGGTCGCAATCACCAGCCGACTTGTTTGCATGACCCGGCCAAACAGACCAACGAGCTTCTGCACCTTCTTGATTTCAAAACTGGCAAAGAGTTCATCGTAGACTCAGGTGCGGCAGTCTCAGTTCTCAAGGGTGATTCAATGGCCGAGCTGTCGCTAGGCGTTCTTCTCGCAACAGCTACAGGCGAGCCCATACCAACATATGGCTGCCGGTACCGCACATTCAACATAGGTCTACAACGTGAATTTTCCCACAACTTTATCATTGCCAAGGTCTCACATAATATAATAGGCCTTGATTTCTTTCTGAAATTTCGGCTCATTGTTGATCTTGCCAATCAAAAGATCATCGACCCCTCCACCGGACTTGAGCAAAGTTTTTGGACACTTGCCTCCGAGCGTTTGGAGTTACAGGTCATTCAGCCAACCCCAGTGCATCATTTAACAAAGATATCAGCAGCTCTTCAAAAATACAAATCGCTTTTCGATCTTAACAAGTCAGAGCTACGAGTCTCCAACACGATGCATCATATCGTCACAGAAGGACAACCTATTGCACTCAAGAAGCGACCACTGGCTCCTGCTAAGCTGAAAGCTGCCCAAGAAGAATTCTCAAGGCTTTTGGAAGAGGGAATCATCACACCATCGAAAAGTTCATGGGCGTCACCACTGCACTTAGTCTTCAAATAAAACGGATCGTACAGAGCCTGTGGAGACTACCGTATGCTAAATTCAGTGACAAAATCTGATGCATATTCTATTCCAAATATTAACACTTTACTTGAAAAACTCAATGGCAGAAATTTCTTCTCAGTGATTGACCTCAGACAAGCCTACCATCACATCCCGGTAGCACCAGAGGATATCGAGAAGACTGCGGTCATCACTACATTTGGCCCTTTTGAATATCTTTACATGCCTTTTGGACTTAAGTGTGCTACTCAGATATTTCAAAGATTCATGGACAACATACTTCGCGACGACTCTGCTTATTGTATGTCATATCTCGATGACATTATGGTTTTCAGTCCAGATCTACAATCTCATGCGAATCATCTACGAAATGTCCTCTCACGCTTATCCAACCACGGACTCAAGATCAACTGTGACAAGACGCAGATTGCAGCTTCATCCGTCGACTACTTAGGGCATCGTATCACGGCCCATGGTATTCAACCGTTGCCGTCAAAGACGAATTCAATCAAGAATATCAAGTCACCAAGGACTGTTAGCGAGTTGCAGAAAATCCTGGGAGTACTAAACTATTATCGCAAGTTCCTTCCGGGCCTTTCAAAACATCTTTATCCTTTGTGCAGGCACCTGCGGAACCGAAAAGGACTTAGCAAGAATTCCATCATTGCTTGGTCATCCGAAAACGAGGAATTACTTCGACTTGCCATCAACTCATTAGCAAATGCCACAATGCTAACACACCCAGATTTTGAAAAGCCATTTCTACTCACGACAGATGCTTCTGAATTCGCTATTGGAGCCACTTTGGAACAAGAGATTGACGGAGTTCGAAAGCCTATCAGTTTCTACTCGCGTACTCTCCAACCAGTAGAAACGAGGTACGACACTTTCGACCGAGAACTTCTCGCCATCCACGACGCAGTGCGCCATTTTATCAGCATCATTGGCAGTAGCAGATTTGTTGTTTTCACAGATCATGCACCACTAGTTAGTGCACTTCAAAACGCAATTTCATCTATCGCCAAGTATCCTGGCAGAGTGGAAAGACAGCTTTCTCGTCTAAGCGAATGGCAATTTGACGTCTTTCACGTCAAGGGCAAACAGAACTTCATTACAGATGCCCTGTCCAGGCCAGACGTCTCTCTACAACTACCTTCGCCGTCACCATTCACTGTCAACTCCGTGGCACTCAGTGAACCTGCACTAACGCCAACTCTCCTGCGAACTGAATAACGCGGTGACATTCACATTCAAGATCAATAGCCCGTCACCCAACCAAGTTCATATGCCGTCTGTGGGAAGGCTTACCAATTGTTTACTTCACGGGTACGCAGCCCAACAAGCCAGTTCTTCCGACCAGCCTTCAGAGGAAGGTTTTCGATTCAATTCACTCAATTTCTCACCCAGGAAGCCAAGCGACTGTCCGATTTCTTACAGATCGTTTCTGGGGTCACAGACTTAGGCAGAATGTTAAACGATGGGTCTCCGAGTGTGCTATTTGTCAGAAAAATAAGATCACACGACACACTTGTTCTAAGTTGCAACAATTTCGAACTACTTCTCGCCTAGCCATCGTCCACATCGACATAGTTCATCTGACAAAGGTTAAAGGTTTCAGCTACCTTCTAACTATGATCGATAGATTTACACGGTGGCCTGCGGCATTACCTCTTGGCACCATTTCTGCAGACGAAGTAACTAACGGTTTATCTATGCATGGATATCCAATTATGGTGTTCCCAATGAGGTCATCACGGACAGAGGCACTTGCTTCTCATCTGATCGTTTCAAAACCACCTTGCGGTACATGGGATGCATCTTACACCAGACGACTGCCTACCATCCCCAAGCTAATGGTATGGTAGAGAGAATGCATAGGGAACTCAAAGCTGCTTTAGCATCCTCGTCTATTAATGGCAACTGGGTCGATGAACTACCTTTATTTCTGCTTGCCATGCGTTCTCGTACTCCTGAATCCATTAAAATATCTGCGTCACAACTCTTGTATGGCATGGATCTACGCCTGCCTAGTCAGCTCTCACGTTTACTACCGACACAAGATGACCCACAAGACGAAGTAACCCGCCTTCGACTTCATTTCGGTAACATGTCTGAACAGCAGCCGAGACATACGCCTCGTCCAGTCTTCGTTCACCCACAGCTCCACAGCTGCAAGAGAGTACTCGTTCGCAACGATATTGCTGTTGCACCACTACAAACAAAGTATCGCGGTCCTTACCCGATTTTGTTCAGACAACCAAAATACTTCATTATTATGCAATGCGCTACACCGACATCAGTAAGCATAGACAGATTGAAACCGTTCATCGTACCACCTGATCCTGAGAGCGTTCAACCTTCTACACACGTCTCAGGCTTCGTCTGCCCACAATCTCAATGTCCTGCTTTGTATAACGCGTAATTGATTTTTTTTAAACATTAACATTAACTATCAAAATTTTTTTTAAACCTTACGTTATTGTTCGTATTTGTCTCACGTGGCATAACCAGCTGTTCTTAGCTAACAATTGTGTAGCATTTTTGAACAGTTCTTTGATATTATGCCATCTCTGAGGCAATGTTCGTGTACATATTTTTATGCAATTACCTTTGATTTTAATGTATATAATTTTACATTATAATGTATTTCTCACACATGACATTACACTGCCTATTTTGGTATGACCAGCTACTTAGAGCTAACGCTTTTGTGTAGCAACAATAAGTAGTGATCAGCTTCATATCATGGTACAGGCCACTTTCAATGCATATCTCAACTTCATCAATTGCAAAAAGACTACTCTACAAATGTCATGACCACAACGTCGAGCACTCTAGCTCCTTTGGTCGTATACAAACACATTGACGACAATACAACCTGCTTAGGTTTTAACTTAAACCTGGCAAATTCAGAGGCGATTTACCTCGAAATCTTCACGCTGCAGCTCCCCAAACTTACGCTGCTCTAATTTGCCTCACGTGGTATGACCGACCACTAGAGCTAACAATTTGTGTATCAATTCCTAGTGGTTACCTGGCATCATACCATTGTTGAAGCAACCAACAAGCATATTTAAGCCCAGCACTTATGGTTCATCATATTTTTGCTTAACTTGGTTCGAACTCTGTCATGCATTTCTTATCTAGCCTCGCAGAGAGGAATTTTTTTCCTTTTTTTCAGAGGAAAGTGTTGTAACGACACAAATTAATGGCCGACATATTGCGTAAATTAAATTCAATTTTATTTACGTTGCACCAATGAGAAAAAAGCGAAACTTGCCGTTCAACCAATAGTGTGCGAGTAGACATATATTACTATGGCATGCCATTTAAGCACGGCAATTAACCATGCAAGTCAGTTGTCGCATTTGCATTCTGCTTTGCGTTACGCGTATGCGTTCTGTCGGCTTTCAAAACCTACGCTGGTGATTTGATTGTTTCACCAGCAATTGGCTACATCCGTGACTCATCTTGTTGCGGTACAACCAGCGAGACGAGCCAATTAATTGCAGAACCTGAACGACGTTTCCACATCGTGATTACAACTCAACAACAGGAGGAACAACAGCCAGAGTCCACCCAAGGCTCTAAGACATCTTCACACTTTGAATAATTCAGGAGAACGCACGACCAGGCCCTATTAAGGGCTCCATATCAGTAACAAATTTATATTCAGAGCACCTTAACCGAGTTTCTAACGTCGTACGGAATTTACTAGAATCCGGGGCGTTTACACTATCTCGAGAATTAATGAAAAATGGATTAAGTTAAATATGATCCTGTCGAAGATTTTACTGCAAGCAAGGACAATAGTAATTAAGCGGAGATCTTTGAATGAGGAGATGGACAATATGCCATTTTTTAGGATAGGAGAGCCCATCCTGTTGAGCCAATCAGCGGGAAGATATAGAATTTCGAGACGTCTGTAAATAACATCGGCAATCCGAGTGAAATTGTTCTAATCTAGAGGAGGAAGAATGCAGGCGGAGACACCATATTGATCAAATTCGTGTTTAGAAATAATGACTTTGATTGCTTGAAAGGCCATGGCCGGCGAAATAATGCAAAAATGCAGATTCTCAGTGTCACTGTTATCGCGAATCTCAGTAGGTGGAGTGGAAATGGAATAACAAAATTAAAAGATAACTCAGATCGTCGTCGACAAAGCTAGGGGCTACCGAATCACAGAAGTTTATGTTTGTGTTTTTTGACTTATGTAACTGTTGGTTTTTGATGATAGCAATTTGTTTGCGTGAGTTGAGAACTGTCCGAATGTCTCCTTTGATGCCGATTGGTTATCTGTTGATAAATTGCTTGATATGATCATCAAATTTTCGGAGTACGATGCGCATGCAATTGACGAGATACGTAACCTAGAATTACGGGCAAGGATGTCGCGCATTAAATAAGGTGCTAAACTTGTTCCTCGTGTGTTCGAACTGAATAGAGGTGGTAGATGCAAAGTGAGAATACAGGACGTTATGTACATTGAAAAGAATATTCTGGGAGGATTCAATTTCTCCAATCAACGGCATAATAGATGCGTCTAAACTCTTCCCAATAAGTGAATCGCCTGGATTCTTGATTGTTCTTTCTAAGAGTAGAAAGTAAAAGAGGAATAAGAAAGAATACCTGGCAGTGGTCTAGATAATTAAAGATCTCCCGAATTTGTACGTCAGTCACTTCTTTTTTAGAGAGGACGCGCTCGATTTAGTTGTTTTCTCGGGTATCAAATTGCCAAAAATGATTCAGTAAATTGTCAGATAAGAGCCGAAGCAGCAGATGATTTTCTATTGTTAAAATATTCCAGTTGTCCAGTGGAAGGTTGAAGTGTCCTACAACGATATATTGATCGGAAGTTTGAGAAAAAACAGTGGACAGAAATTAGGCTCCACGAGTGTCATCAATTAATGAGAGATTCGGAGGCATTTAGGCTACGCAACTAGATAGGTTTTGATCTAGAATCACAAGCTGAAATGAAAAGAACTGCAATCCAAATGATTTAGATGTAGACAAACTTTTAGTCATGGAAGAGGATCGGACATAGGCAGCCAAAGCACCCCCTCGACCAACAGCTCTGTAGCTTAGCTAAATTTGATTTGCATATATATTCAATGCGGTTTGATCCTCGAAAGTCGGTTTGCCGTCGTACTCTGATGATGGTCATGGAAGGTCGAAACGCGTCAGTGCGTTGCAGCTGGCGGTAGTTTTGTTATGTTGTTCGACGACTGGTTAAATACAATGGGATTGGTGTTTACTTCAAGCACGCAAACTTGATTTAAAGAATTGTTACCACCACCCGCGCAATCAATTATTGTTTAAATTGTATTGCCTATATATGTATATGTGGCGAAAGCTGCAAATAGTTAATGTTCGTGACTGCATAGAAATTGTGCAGCCGACATTTCCAGTCAAGTTCAATGTATGCAAGACTGCTAGAGGTGAGAGCCGCATATCTAAATTTGATTTCCATGTATATTCAATGCGGTTTGATCCTCGATAGTCAGTTTGCCGTCGTACTCTGATGATGATCATGTAAGGTTGAAACGCGTCAGTGCGTTGCAGCTGTTGGTAGTTTTGTTATGTTGTTCGTAGACTGATTAAATACAATGGGGTTGGTGTTTACTTCAAGCTCGCAAACGTGATTTAAAGCATTGTTACCACCACCCGCGCAACCTATTATTGTTAAAAAGATTACCTGTTGATGAGGAAAATATTATCACAGTGTATGCTAGAAAACAGCTACGTTGCAACACGAAAGCACATATTCAGCTCGTTTAAGGATAGAAATTCCTCAGTTGATAGATTTAAGGTAAAATTGATAAGGAATGCCGAGAGATCAAGTGGAAAGATTGTTAGACCTGGGAGGAAAAGCGTGTGGGAGATTTTCGGCCGTGGCTGGAGCTTGACCGATAACTGTTAAGGATGATTTAGCGTTTGTTGATGAGAATGGAGCGGTCATCATTAATCTAAAATTTCTTAGTCCCGCTTTTGTCAATTGAGTGTGGGAGCTGATGGGTTTTTAAACAGAACTAAGGCGGATTCGCAGGGCTCGAGCAGCTGCACTAATGCTGCGTTCCAAGGGTGGAAATGGATCCTATTTGAAACGAGATCTGTAAAGAGGCTGTTTTTCTCCTGTCGTGGGTGGCATTGGTAAGGTAAAAAGAGGTGGAGATTGCAGGGGGAAAATTAGTAGTTCGTAGAGCCACGGGGTTCTTACATTAGGACGGTTTCTGGACCCCTGCACTGGTCATGATGTTGGCTGAACATATGGCTTTCGGAGTGGCACTTGAAGAGGGGTTCTGTTAAGGAGTGTTGTTACACGCGTAAATGGCAACGACAAAACCGTAGGGCTTGGATTGGTTTGGTAAATTTTTAGACTCGCCGTGTGTGCTAGTGGTTAGAAGTAGCTCTTCATATCAGGAGGTGCATAGCACGATAGGGCCAAAGAATAGAGTGTTATCGGAATAACGATCGGCGTTTCTTAGGAGTAATCCATCTAAAGTATACGTTTCTGGTTTCGGAATGGGCCAAGGTCACTGGTTGAGAGCCTCGTGCTTGCTCAGTTGTCCACTGTAACAATGTGTAATCACGGTTTAATTTTAATTTTTCTGTCGATATTAATGGTGATCAAGATTTGAGCAGTTTAATTTCATCGTAAGACATTCTTTTGTGAGAGGAAAGCACAAAAGCACGAAGTTTGCCAGTAGAGATATCTTTCAGATGATGAAAATTTTCGCCCAAATTTTCGATAAATATGAAGCAAGATAATCTATTGAGAGTGGTGAAATGGGGACTAGAGCAATAGTTTGCTTTCGTTGTGATTTTGCGGAGCAACCTCTCTTGCAACTCCATTGAGAAAATCATTGGTCTGTAGCAACAGGTGTGGCGGCAAGGTGGAAATAAAGAGGTTTCCAGATAAGGCTCCAAGCAAATCCGTGACCTCAGAAATTTGTCGTTGGAGATCAGCGAGATTGGATAATAACTTCTTATTTACGATTGGGGTGGTAGAATCCGACAGAGGTATATGGTTTATGATAGACAAATGAGGTAAATATTCAGGCATATTTGAAAGTCCAACAAGAAAAACCATAGAAAAAGATTCGTTAAAAAAATTTATCCAGAAATTATTGATGTAAATTTCAAATATAAGAAGTTTCACTGAGATTCAAATAAGACGAGAGATCTAGAAAATGTAAAAATAAAAATAAAACCCGATTTCAGTTCAAAATGATAGAAATACACGAGCAAGACCTCTCTGACTGTTGCGCTTTGCCAGATAAACAGGGAAAAAATTTTTAAAATTAATTGGCAACAAAGTGTAAACGCCACGACTGCAAGTAAATTTCGTACGACGTTACTAGAAGAAGAACAGACAGAAGTTGTCTGAGAACAGTCACTGTGGGTGTACCTTAACAGGGCCTGATATTGGAAATAGTCTACTGATTTAGGAAAATTGATGCCTAGGTGCTTGACAGAATCAATCATGTAAATATTAGAACAGTTTACTGTAGAGAAAGAAGAGTTATGGTCGGAGCCAAGCTTTATTAAGCGAGTCTTATCAGGATTGAGTTTAAAATCGATGGCAATAAAGTGGGAGAGCAGCAAAGGCAGTATCTGAGTAACTAAAGATTGAATCACTGAATACAATTACCAGGTCATCGGCATATTTAAACTGTTTTTGTGCAACCTGAACCTATGCGAGTGCTAGATTCTGTAATATAGTGCCAAGTATTACACTTTGAGGAACTCCATATTGGATAAGATCTGATCTCGAATGACCACTAACAACATTTATAGAGAGAGAGTTTCTCAAATGTGTTCGAAACCGATTGCGTATTGTCAGCAATACGATAGGTTGGTTGTGTACTCAACATGTTCAATTAATATACCGTAAATCAGTCTACAGTTCTCCATGGAATATTCCCACAACACCACGTGCTCATGGATTATTCACACTAGTACAATTTATCTAGATTTTCATGATACTCCAGGACTTAAAGAAAAGCGTGGACATAAATGGCTACCATAATCAATGTTTAATCCTTACCGATATACCATAATTTGATACCGAATTGGGTTGACACATGAATAGGATTTCTAAGAATTTCCACTTCCAAATGACGACTAAACATATCACACTGATTCTACAATGGACTGTTTTTGGAGAATTGATAGCACTCGTAGGTCGGAAAAATCTTGATTCCTCGGCAATTCCAGGTGCACAACTTTATTTTAATTGATTGATGGGTTTTCACTGTTTCCGTCATTCTGAAGCCGTCCGCAAGCTGCTTGTCTGTAAATGAGGTTGAAACAATAATTTTAGAAGATTTTCCAAATTATCCTAACATCATTTACAGCCCCACCTTCAGGTTTGACACCATACTAACAGAGTAAAGAACTTGTGGCATTTTGCTACTGCAGTTTTAGTTGATTCGACAAAAATGGAAGCAGATTATATGTGGCTTGGTCGAGATGTGTCATTCTGTCTTTGAAATGTCTATTTAGTCACAAGCTCTTACTACGCTCGGACAAGTGAGCGGAGAATAATCAATTGCATGCATAATTTCCTGATTTGTATAGGATATCCTTACGCAAGGCGGCCATTCAGACTAAGGTAAACTAACATGAAATTTAAAACCGCGTCTTAAAATGCGGAAAATTAGTAAAAAACAAATAAGAAATACGCACGTGCTTCGAAATATATAATATTATATCATATTTTCTTGTAAAACGCCGACCAGTCAAATGTACAACTATCGGTTTTCAGAATGAAGACAAATTTGAGCTGCAAAATTCATCATTATGACGCACCCATATGTAAAAAAAGGGTATGGATATCCTGCTATGCAATTACGCTACACATTTTCGGTGCAAAATATGCTTAACTGTGGCCATACGAAGGTATATGAATCACTTTCTCATTTTATTTCGGTGATGCAGCAGATTTCTGACGATTTACTAGAGTTTAGGAGGTTTTGCAATTAATGTAAGTGTTTCTGCGAGCTAGTTGTCTATTAAGTGCGATATTGCCCTCCTACCTAATATCTGGTAGCTGTTATTACGATCCGCGTTCATGATTAATCCCTGGCCCTTTCCCGAAGGGTGATGTGAGAAAGCAAAATCCCAAAGTCATTATTTTATTAAGCAAAATGTTGCAAAGCAATGATAAAAATCATATAAAAGTAGTCACAATAAGTACAACATATAATTCCAAGTTTTGCATTGTTACAATAATCCATTGTATGCTAGGTTTTGAGAGTTAACATAATATCCCACTGTATACTAGATTTTGAGAGTTATCTTTATTGTCAACACAAGTTCCTATCTCGGTATAAAAGTAATCACAATAAACAAAATAAATAAATCCAGGATGTCTCAGCAGGTTGGATATTTTCGTGTGAATGAGGAATTGCATAAAATATATAAATCCAGATTGTCTTGGAGTAGTAAATAATTATATTTAAAGGCTTTGAATACACAGAGTATATAGACACAGAATGCCTTAGCAGAGAGGTTGATAGGCAGGTGTAAAGGGAGGCACACATAAAATATATAAATACTGGCTTTGAGTGTTAAGTCACATAAATCCACTGCATCTCACCTGCGTATCGCGCGCGAGTGCCTATTATTATTATTATTATTATTATTATTATTATTATTATTATTATTATTATTATTATTATTATTATTATTATTATTATTATTATTATTATTATTATTATTATTAGTATTATTATTATTATTATTATTATTATTATTATTATTATTATTATTATTATTATTATTATTATTATTATTATTATTATTAACTAGCAACCAATATTGCTTCCTACTAGAGATACCTATTTCTGCTCCACAATGCAATGCAGAAACTGTCTGTTGGTATTTTAATCAAGTTAAAGTGCATTAATTATCATCAATTACATACTATTTTAATCTGTATAACAGAATTTGAGACTTTTATTATTAACATAAAAGACAATTAAATATATTACTGTTGGAAAACAAATAATACAAATTTTGCTTAAATATAACGAATAAGAGCCAAAGATTAGTTTAAAACCGAAATATGGTAATCTATTATATTGAATCATATAAAATTGAACTATATCTTATTTTTACACGGGTGATTTTGTCGACAAAATATTGTAAAATTTGAAAGGTTGAACTATTTATTTTCATTTATCTTGAGCTGGAGATGATAAACGTAATTTGATCTTACGATTCTATGTTTCATATGTTCCGCTCGTTACAAATGACTGATTTGTCATTCAAAAATCCGCATCTGATTAGTTTTTGCTAAATGAATATAAAATAGTTTTTCATTGTGGTCGAGCAATGAGAATGAGAATTTGATTCCAGAAGAAATTATTAACTTATTTTCAATTACGTTCTTTGCGCGAATAATTCCAAATAGCAACGAAACAAAACCACTGGATAAATTTCCTTGTCTCCATTAATTAATTATTAGTATGTGCTTTCAAACGTAACATTTAAATGGGACTATTTTTTATTACATTAACCAAAACTTGATTTAAGTTTTCATTACCGCTCGAATAGTCCATATTTATTTAATTGAATTAATGTAACCGGTTTGGTTTTCCTAAGTAAATAAAAAACTTAATGGAATGACAAAAAATAACAAACAGCAATTAAAAAATATGACCAAATTTAATTTAAGTAACCCTTAATAAAATTGCAACTTTGGAAAAACAAAGGAATACCAGGGAGCCAAATACATTAATGAAGTCAGTTTTACAAGGAAATACTAGCAAATGTAATGCAATAAATCTGTAATACTTGTCATTTCAAATTTCAATTGAGGCATTTCAAATCTGACATAGTTGGAAAAAGGAAAAACTTTTGCCCCATCCGAATACATTGTTGTTATATTATACAAAAGGAACCAAGCGAATTTCGTTTTAAATTATAATTATCGTTTTTTTTCAAAAACAATTTACAAATAATGAAATCAACAGAACTATCTCTGTCAAATTCAGGCACAGATTGGATTTGTGTTTGTTATATGGCATTTTTAAAGCGCAGAATGCACTACAGGAAAACACAGCTAAGCGAGTTGAACGCAGTAACTTTATCAGAAATATTGTATAAGGTATTTCGGTCATCCAGATTATCAGAAGTTTATTGAATGTTATGTTGCAATGCATGAATCAATTCACTGTTAAACCAAATAGACCGTGCTCTAGACGGTAACAAAATAGTATATTGTCAAGACAATTAAATTTATTATACACAAGTAGTCAGAATGAACCCAATCGACTGAATCGTGATGAATACATGAGTGAAAAAGTAGCAGTTTTGCATAAAGTCACTGATAATTGCTGAAAAGAAGTACAATAGTGACATCGAAAGGTTTTTGGTATATAGTTCATAGTCACTGATAATTCATGAAAATAAGTGTTTGGAATATGCTTAATATTCACTGAAAATTTATGGAGAGAAATCGTGTAAAAGCAGTCATAATAAGCACCAGAAATAATTAGTCTACTGTTTGCTATGTTTTGAGTGTTTAAATACTAAATCCATTGAACTATAGGGTTTCAGAAAAAGGATTGACAAACTCCTGATGCCTGGATCTGTAATATCATAATTGAACTGTTAGTAGTTGTGTAAAACGGGTTAAGGCATGTAAAACAAGTAAATCAATTTTTTGAGCATTGAGACACATTAATCTATTGCATATTACCTGCGAATTTCGCGCAAGTGTGTATTATTATTAAACAAAACCCTATTAATTACAATTAAATTTGCAGTTCAAGAAATATCAATTAAAACTGCTTGAAACTAACAGAGATTGTTGCTAAAATCACGGTTAAGAGAAATATTGTGCAAAAACCAGAGTTAGACTATTTGACCTTAAAGAGAACTATATTTGTCAAAATTGAACTTCGTTGGGTTGTAACGCGGAGCCGCGTGTTACAAATAGTTACAATAGGTGTTTACGCCATGCGATTGTATTTTCAATATAATTCTGTTATTTGTTTTATTCTTTTACCACTTTCGTAGAATCTCATTAAATTATTGTAAATCTATGCTCAACACAATTACATTTTAAACTTCATTTTTTTAATTTCTAATAAATACTCTCTTAAATTTTTTCGATTATATTTCTCTAAATATGATACATATTTATGCAAATTAATGAGATTTTTCCTGTAATAAAAATTCATTTCACAATTATACACTAAAAGAGAATCAACTTTTATTCTAAATGTTTTATACAAATACTGAATCTCAGAATTATACACTATCACAATACTTTACTAAATCATTTTTCATTCATTTTCCAGTTAATTATCAAGCAATAATTAGCATAATGCATAATTTCAATAAAAATATATGCATAATATTTCATTCTTACATAATATATATATATATATATATGCTATATATATATATATATATATATATATATATATATATATATAAACGATAGATCAATCATTAAATGCGCTGTGTTTTTCGGACAAGATGTCTACGAAGAACCAGATATCGCTGTTGAGTTAATTTCAGGCAGAAATAAGCCGCTTATTTAAATTGAGTAATATGTGTCGGGTTTGTAATTAATTCAAATGAAAATAAAATATTTTTCTACATATCAATGATATATTATTAGGGATTTGTAAATTAAATAATTCTTGAAGTATGCATATATATATATATATATATATATATTCTGAAAGTGACCCTTAATAAAAGTCATAGTAGTGTCCTTTCCATGTTTCAAAAATCAAGGAAATAAATTTGATCAGATTCAAGAAATGCTGCTTTCGCATTGTCTCCTCAGGTATCTGCATACGAAGATACCTTTTTAATAAAAAAGAAGGGAAAAACAGCATGACAAAATTATAAACGTGCAGAGAGTGTGAAATATTATAAAGCACAAACAATTTTGTGCGTCTTCTTAAGGGCAAGTTTAATGCCTGAACATGCTTTTCCAGCTTGCGTAAATCCGGCTGCAATTTGTTTATCCATAAGGATTCTTATGTTGCTAGCTAAAGTTTGTTATTGTATATAGTAATTATTTTAAATTCTATGCCTGGAGAACTTACGTATTATGTTACAAAGATGAGTTGCTCAATTACAGACGTGCATTCATCATTTGATTTGAAAGAGGCGTTTAAGTTACAATGTACTCTCATTCGAGTAATTAACCACGTGATAGATCGGCCTACGTAAGTTGATTGACAACTTGCGCATGTATAATGTTAAATAATATTTGATGTCGATATTAACAGCTATATCTATTTGATTAACGGTAACTTGAATTGTGTAAACCTAAATAAAACTCGTACTTTGGCTACAATAAATATACGTAATAACGCGGATTCAGCATTATTTTCTGTTTTTCGGAAAAGCGCATTCCTCTTTATTGGGATGTTCGCGTAGTACGGTTTATTTGCTAGTCCATAATACGTCTGTTTCTGTTTTATTCCCGTTTTAATTAATGATTAAATTTATTGTCTATTATAGCTGTTAGACATTAAGTTGTTAATTGCTTTATTATATTCCTTTTCGTTTGAATCTTGATCAACCAATTTGTCAATTCATGTAAAGCTGCCACGATCCCTTGATAATATTTATTCAAACGGAAAGAAACTGCTGTATTGCAAATACTGTGCAGAATAGGTTTTTTATGGCAGATTCTAATGTTTCATTTACCATTAAATTCTTTAGATATTAAGGCGGGATTTTTGTAGAGCATCTTGAAAACATATGATTACTGAGTTATATAAGTAAATGTGCAGAATATATACGTTATGTGGATGATATTTTCTTAATGAACAGGTTGCAACGACAAGCACTGCTTCAAAGTTTTAATCGAGCATTTAATAATACCGGTTTCTCGTCAGAGCACACGAAAAATGATCGTCTGCTTTTCCTCGTAGTAATATTATTGAAAGAGATTAATGGTAAATTCAACAGAACAATCTACCATAAACCAAACTAGTTATGCAAAACATTTGCACTACAACAGATTTTTGCCGTTTCAATGTAAAACATCAATAATTCGTCGATGTTTTTCAAGAATTGACAGGTTGGTTAGTCAATATATAAACAAACACGAATATAATAAACCAAAAACAATTTAATGTCAAATTTTTATCCTAGACAAATAATTCAATCAATTGTTAAAAGTGGGATTAAACAGAAACAGACGTATTACACACCATAAAATAGAACGGACTTCCTGAACCTCTATTAAAAAGGGGTGCAGTTTCCCGAATAGGACAAAAGTAAGGTGACGCCGTATTAACACGCATATTTTGTGCAGCTAAACTATGGGTGTTACTAAGGCAAAACACCCTTTCCGTTGCCAGCAATCAAATAGAAAGAGCCGTTAATATCGACATAAAATATTATTTACTAACATACATGCGCAAGTTTTCGATCAACTTACGTAAGTCGATCGACCAGACGGTTAATTACTCGAATGTAGCAACATTTCACTCTAAACGCTTGTTTTAAATCTAATGGTGAATACACGTCTGCAATTGGGCAACACATAATGGAAAATTTCACGTATGTTCTCCAGAGGTAGAACTAAAAACAATTACCAAATAAAATGGCAAAAGAGAGCTAGCCACATACGAAGCCTTATGGATAAACAAATTGCAGTCGGATTTATGCAAGCAGAAGAAGCACGTACAAGCATTGAGCTTTAACTATCAAATCAATTCACGTAATTAAAGTTCATTATGATTTAAATAAAAAAATACGTAATAACTTTAGTGATGCTTAGATAATATTAACTATTTATTCAGAGTTATGCGTTAAAAGGCAAAAAATGTATCGTCAAAGAGCACAGCTGAAATATATTTCTTATTAGAATACACAGTGGTTTTACAAATAACCTTTGAAATTTTGCGGGTTTCAAGCTTCATATGTTGCAAGGTCGCGACTGGCCTCCGTGTGTTTTTGCTTTGCACTATCAGTTTTGCAAAGATCCGAATGATCACCGATTCCAAGTACGCAACTTTTCTCTTAACGATCTAGCTTGTTGAGTATTCATCTCTTTCTACCGAAGTATTCAACATCATTCGTAATAACTAATAGAATTAAAATGAGATCTAATCTTTGTTGACTGGCAGCGTTACGGAGCTTCCTTTCATTAGGCCACTATAAACAGCAGAGTACACAGAAAAGCAGATTTTATTTATTGCGTAAAACTCGTTACAAAACAGTTTCTTTATATTTGAAATATATTTTTGAATCATCAAAGATTTTAAACAAAAAATTTGTCTCAGTCACTAAACTCAATATATGAATAAGCCTAGAGCACATGAAACCCTTACTCAACATATATATATATATATATATATATATATATATAATAATATTTCCAAGGCATCTAGCTTTACCTCAGTATAATTCTGCTGCTATTTCAACGTTCCCTGGTAAAAATAATATCGGCTCGCTAAAAATATTCCACATTCTTCGACTAAATTTATAGTGGTTAAATGACGTAATACCGGCTCCTACTGATGAGTCGCCAGTAAGCACGAAACGAATGTGCTTGAGATTATACTTTTCGTTCTTGCTGCTTTTGGTTTATCCTTCTGGTCACAACTGAACTAATTTGTTACTAGGTTCGCAACGTCTAATACAGTCTTGAAAAACATCACAAATAATAATTCCACTATTTGGTAGGTTTTTAAATAATTAAGTTATAGTAATCCATCGAACTATAGAATTCGTGAACGTGATTGAGGAACATCTGATGTCCTGATGCGTGAAATCATATCTGAATGCAAAGAAAAACTATCGATCCACATTTGCACTTTAATCCACCGCAAGATCGCTGTTTATTGCGCGCGGGTGTCTCTATTTATTAAACAATACCCTTTTAATTACAATAAAAAATTGCAGTTCGAGAAATCTCAATTATAACTGCTTAAAACTAACAGAGATTGTTTCTAAAATCACAGTTAAGAGAAATATTGTGTATTATTTGACAATAAAGAGCACTATATTTGTCAAAATTGAACATCGTTGAGTTGTAATTCATATGATACAATATATATATATATATATATATATATTAAGTTATATGAGAAGATATATATATATATATATATATATATATATATATATATATATATATATATATACATATATATATATCAAGTTAGTTAGTCATCAACTAAATTATAATTATAAATATTTTCGAACGATGTTAACAAATATGATTAAATCTGCTTTTGTGAGGATTGTGCCGGAAATGAAGATGCGAAACGTTGCTAGTCAGCGAAAAGTAGATCGCATCTCATTTCCTTTTGTTAATATGGAAAATGTTCAAGTCGTCCGTAGTAGGGACGAAAATGAACCCAGCCTGATCGAATACAAAACAGATGCGTACTTCGAATTCGGTATCATTCGCATCTTTGCGAAAATGATAGCGCAAATCGCGGCTTTGCAACATAGTTTGTATTATGAATTTATACATTTGCTTGAAAATTTTGTACTCAAAATTATAGTCTGATTTATATCCTACTGGGCTCAATTAATAAAACAGTAAATTTTGACAGGATCAATTAAATTAATTCACAAACAAAAGGATCAAATGAGGCTTATCAAAAAGATCGGTTCATTTTTTTAAATACATGAATACTAACAATGAGGAAATAATAGTATGAATTATTTGCAAATGTTGGAACATTTCCAAGTCGGTATGGATGAAAAAAGAGATCACAATATATAATGTTTTATCACCATTTACCTTCATAGTTGCAATGGAAAATTTGTGATATAAATCTATTCTCGTATTATCTACTTATTATCTCCAACGGGTAAAGTTGTGTTTGGTTAAAAATATCACATCACTACAAACGTTTGTGGATTTTATTCTTCAATATATCACTTTAACGATCCAATGGAACATTCTTATTGTAAAAAAAACGAGGAATATTATTTTTTCAGATATTTGTACAACCATCATATTGACCTAAGCGACATAGAATATGGATTTGCTACTGTTGAATTGAATTGCCCTACAACTTAAATTTAGTATAATTTTCGTTGATGCAAGATTTCGAAATCCTTTCTTCTGTGTTAACTTTTCATTCATAGTCAAGCTCAAAAAAGAAAATAATATTCCTCATTCAAATAAAATATTATATACTCTAAAATTTCATTAATTATAAGATACAAACTTAAAAAAGTAGGTATACCTGAATTTTTCGTAAAAGTAATAGAAGGAAAATTATTAAAAGCCAGGACTTGAGTTTCAAAATAAATTTCATTGTGATGTTTTGTGTTTCTAGCCATACCCTATTCGCAACATAATTAAGTGTCTAATGATTTGATGCGTATTGAATTATAATGTTCAACCACATATTTCAATGATGGTCCATGAAACGGAAATCATCAAAACAATTAAATTACAAACGAATGGCGCTTATATTCATTAAATAATATTTTCTTTATTGTTTGTTCACGTAAGTTTCAGAATATACTGATGTCGTTAATAATTTCTTTAGGTTCGTTTGATTATTTATTGCTTAAAAGAGTATTACTTAGACTTGTAAGTAGCCTGATTTTATAAGTAAATACTTTAGGTAAATGTGGATAAATGTTAAGAATTATAATTATTCTAATTTAATGGGTTCTTTAAACAAAATGCAACTCCAAAGTGCTTAATCTCTTGTAATTTCATTCGTTTTTATTCTGAATTTAGCTCAATGCAAATCAACTGCTGTAAAATATTCACGGTACGCATTAAAACATTGCTTATTCACATAGTCGGGAAGACTAGTAAACAATAATAATTTATTACAAATCAACAGAAACCTATGTGTAAAATACGGCAAAAACGAGCCTTTTTATCTTATTTTATCAATTAATACAAAAAATTAAAAATTCAGAATTATTGATTCTGCTATTCTATAAAAAATTTCATAATAGCAATTTCCTTTCTTTAATATTTAAATTCACTTCGCTTTTTCTTACTTTATAAAAAAAGATTTAAACTGGAATTTCATTAATTTATGACCAATACCCAAAAATGACTACCTCGTCTGCGTTAGGATGCTTGGTAACGCATTTCTATCTGCCATGTTCATTATCACTGCGTGGCAAAATACTCGCAGATTGAAATCAAATAATAAATCCGATGAAATTCTTTTCTACAGCTATAAACATGTGCTGTCTCACACGTGCTGTATTAATATGAACATCTGTGGAAATTGTATGTCGAAACAAATATTTAAAAAATATTTTTTGCATTAATTTTAAAAATGATAAATAGGTATTTTGTGTAGAATTTTAGATTATCGCTAAATCTAATGTACACATATGGCATATTTAAATCCACGTGTAATTTGAATTTAACACATTAAATTATGCATTTTCCATAGCTTCATATTTTGTTTTATCATTAAAAGCCCTAGCTACGTCGTTTGTACACAAATCCGTTTTAAAATTATTTTATCCCAGGCTTACTGTGCGTAAGATAAACAAATGACTTGAAGATAAAATAAATTGTGTTCTCCTGCGAAAAATGCTTGCTTATATATTCCAATTTTTTAAATTCAAATGTATTTTAGCTAAATAATGCATAGCATCAAAGAATCAAGTGAACCATATCGCCAATAATTTTATGCTACATATGTTAGACTTTTCATTATGGTACATATACTACTTTTGCTAATGAATTAATCCTCACAAATGAAAGGATTGCTCGAGCGTTTTACTGCATTTATTTATTTGGGTATTACTTTGACATATGCAATTAAAAATAATTATATATAATAATTATGTACCGAAAGCACCATGCGAAAATCTGACGCCCATCGTCGCGGTCATCTCCTAAAATATTTAATATTTCATAGGAGCATTAATTTAAAATTAATTTATTTAGTTTCATAATATTAAATTAAAGACGCATTTCTACTTATAAAAATGAATAACGCATATACAATTTTAAACTATTTTCAGGCTGTATCTAATATTTCATTTCAGTTATTCTTCCTGTTTAAATATTTAAAATCAGAGGTATGTACAATGCATCAAAAGCATTCAAGATTTTCATGAATACTTTATCAGGTATATATCCATGTTCCTATTGTTACGTTGATTATGTTATCACATTCTCTGTGAATTTTAAAAGGCATTTAATAAACAGCCAAGTGCGTATTGATGCGTTTTGTCTCGTGTTAAACATAAAATTGTGCGTACAAACACAAATATAAATGAATTATCATTAGTTCTCCATCAGCCACTACGTTATAAAAAAATAAGAAATCATAGTTTAGTCTATGAGACTATTTTCATTACAGACAACCGCAAAAATCTGCTACATCTACCTTTTGTATGCCAATATTCTGGGTCTTTTATTCCGACAATGGTACAAATAAAAACACGGCTGTCAAGACAACTATAAGTGCTGAAATAAAAAGGTAAGTTGGTTGAAAAGTTATTGCTTCGCACGGAAATAAATACAACAACATAACAATTAAAGTATGTATTAGGTTTTGCGAACCTAGTAACAAATTAATTCAGTTGTGACCAGAAGGATAAACTAGGTTCGCAAAACCTAATACATACTTGCATATATATTAGTTCTTCGCAACAGACAGTATTTAAACATAACAATTAGTCGCAATTATGCGACATATAAACCAAGCAACACCTAGAAAAAGAACTTTCATAATTGCCAAAGAATTACGATATTAAAGGTGTTTTATATCCCACAAGACTGTCATCTTGGTATATAATTAATATCAGAAACACAGGCGTTCTGCTGTGATAAGTACAAGAATTTTTCGTCGGGAAGTTTTTTTTCTGGTCGTCCATTTGACGATATATAGCCAAATGTTTTAAAATATGCAGCTCATATCAACCCTCAAAAGCATTTGACTCATTCTTTTTAAATTTTATCATTTGGAGCTGCGTAAATCTAGTTTTACATTTATCCATTTTGACAATATCGATATTTTCGAATTTCGTCAATTCAGATATTGAAAGGCTATTAATAATCAACAAACGTGTGGCTTAAGTTAATATCACTTCAGGTAAAGATGCGGAGGGCATTTCCCTTGCACTCTTATTACACTGCAAGGCAAGATTAGAGGCACAATACATAGTATTAACTTGTACGATGTTTTGTAGTTATAGTGATATCCTTTTCGGGGCAGCTGTCTATTTATTAATGATTTCCTACATTTTCATGGTGGTCGTTATCCACACTTGATCAGTCCCTGACAATTACGAAGGGCGAAGTAAGAAAACTCATCCATTTTCAAACGTTTATTGCAAGTGGTGTAGCTAAGAATGAAACCATTTGCAGTTAAACAAAACGGACCGTACTCTAGACGGCAAAAAAATGATATATTGTCAACTCTATTGAATGTCTTATACACAAGTAATTATCAAGAACGCAAATGTCTGAATCGTGATGAATACATGAAAATAATTGAAAAAAGTACGATGATATAAATCCAGCAATTTAGTTTAAACACAATAAAATTATCAATGATAATTGATGGATGGGAATCGCGTCAAAACCGTCATGAAAAGCACCACAAATAATAATTCAACTATTTGCTAGGTTTTGAATGATAAGATGCAAAAGTCCATTAGACTATAGAGTTTCGAATAAAAGATTGAAGAACACCTGATGTCAGGATTAAGAGAAAATCATAACTAAACTGTTAGCAGTTGTATAAAATATGGTTGAGGCAAGTAAACTAAATAAATCCAATGTTTGAACACTAAGACATATAAATCCACCGCATGTTGCCTGTGTATTGCGCGCCGGTGTCTATATTTATTAAACAAAATCCTATTAATTGCAATTAAATTTGCTTTCAAGAAATCTCAATTAAAACTACTTGAAACTAACAGAGATTTTTAAAAAAATAACAATTAAGAAAAACATTGTGGAAAAACAGAGTTAGACTATTTGACCTTAAAAAGCACTATATTTGTCAAAATTGAACATCGTTGGATTGTAACCCGCGTTTTACATACACCATCAGACAATGAAAATTAGTACACAATGAAGGGACTAACCTTACAGGAGGTGTTATGGCTCTGCTGTTACGTGTAACCACTAATGTTGTCTCTGTCGACACTGATTCTGGTTACTCTATATCGCGCGGCTGCGTGACGACGTCAGTTGTCTCGTTTGTTAGTGAGATGTCGGGTGTTAGTCCGTAGTTAGCAAAACTGTCAGGAAGTGGAATCATCGTTTCTTCACCGCCTGATTGGTCAACATCGCGGAACAGCAGTTCATTTTGATCAACGTCGGCTGGGGATAATCTGTGTTTGGAGACAGCTTCAGCTTTGCCATTAATCTCAAAAATGATGTAATTCTGACGTCGATATAACCGACGATAAGGACCGCCCTTCGGTTTGGCTAGAATCCTGTTATCCATATCGTTGTTGACGAAGAACTATTTGCAGCTATCAAAATCCTTTTGTTTATATATTGTACCATTTTGATAACGTGTAGGACAGATCTCCCGATTCTGAGCGTTATACTGTAGGTAACTGCGAAGTAGAAACCGAAATGCTGGATCGTTCATCTTTATCGCAGTTTCAGAGCGTGATCGGACTAGTTCGCCAGGCAGTCAAATACCATTTCAGCGGAACTACATTTCATCGGCTCACTAGATCTTGTACGCATTGATAGGAGTACTTTTGGTAAAGCCGCAAGCCAATTTTCTTCTAGGCTGGCCTTGAGCGCCGCTTTCAGTTCACCGTGTGGCCTTTTGACAAAACCATTTGCTCTCGGATTGTGAGCCGCGATCACCAAGTGTTTCACACCATTGTATTTCAGTAGGGCTGCGAACTTTTCGCTGAGGAACTGTGCGCCACGATCGGTTATCACTTCAGCTGGGGCACCAAACCTAGCGAACCAATTGAGCTCTAAAGCAAAACTGGCAGTGTCTTGCTTCATGCCTGGCAGTGGTATGGCCTCATATCATCGAGTGGTGCAATCCCGTACTCACAGTAGATATCGTATATTGTTCACGGCAGGTAAGGTTACCAAATCAACGTGTATGTGAGTAAACCGGACTTTGGGCACTTGGATGACTTGTGGTGCCGTTTTCTTATGTCTCGTCACTTTGCATTTCTGACATTCAGGACATTGTTTTGATCACTTCTTGACATCTCCCCGCATGCCAGACCAAAAATACATTCTGAAAAGAATTTCAACTGAGGCTTCGGCAGATGGACGGCTCATTGAATGGTAAACCTCGAAGATCTTGTCACGGAGTTTTCAGGTACAAACGCCCGAGGGCCCATGCCAGTCATTTCACACTGCAGCAGAGTTACATCATAATCAAATGTTTTCAGGCGATTGACATCAAATGTCCGAAGTGATGGATCATCTTGCTGAGTTGCTTGCAATACCTGAGTGCTTATAGGTTAAGGACACAATATTGAGGCACGAAGATCTGCAGGACAGGTTAAGGATTCTGCGACCACATTTTCTGATCCTTTGACATGAGTGAATTCATATTCATACTTGAGTATTCGTGTATGTTGTGAGTTGACACGTCGTGAATATAAATTCTCTTTCTTTTCTCTCAGTATCGGAAGTAGAGGAAGATGGTCAGTGCAGATCTTGAACTTTCGGCCATCTAGATATGCGTGGAAGTGTAGGATCGACCGGAAGATTGCGAGTAACATTTTCTCTAGTGTATCATATCGCGTCTCGCGAGGTTTTAGTTTTTGGCGAGTAGAAGGCGATAGGTCGGTATATACCACTGATGAACAGTTGAAGTAGTGCGCCTATGGCAACATCGGATGCGACAGTGATCAATTCAAAAGGTTGAGATTAATCAGGAGAATGTAGCATGGTTGCCTTGTATAAGGCCATCTTGGCATCCTCCAAAGCCTGCATGTCGTCAACGTTGAGCTGAATCAGTTGTGATTTCTTGATAAAAAGGCTTTCTGGCACGAGATATTTGTGAAGGTGTGCCAGAATCTTGGAAAGGCAGGGTACGAATCGAGAATAGTAGTTCATCTTGCCCAAAATCGTCGTAATGCTCGAACGGTGGTTGGAGGCTGTAGATCTTGAATAGCACGAACCTTAGCAGGTATAGATGAAGTCGGATGCCATAATCTGCTAAACATGTACGTAGAATATCAATATTCTGTATATGTTCGGACATTTAGTTAGAGAATACCAGTATGTCGTCTAAGTAGAGAATTACAAATGGTAGACAATCTAGTATTTCAGTCATAACGCGTTGGAAAGTTTGCGATGTATTCATGAGACCGAAAGGCATATAATGATATTCGTGGGTACCACCTCCGGTGAATCTGAGTGCAGTATATTATACGGAGTATTTCTCTATCGGTACTTGATAGTAGGCTTTCATTGATCGAGCTTTGAATACACATCATGACCGATAGTGGATCTGATTAGTTCCGGTGGATTTGGCAGGATGTACGAATCAGACTGTGTAGAAGAATTGAGAATTCGATAATCTTTGCACACTCTGAATGTTGCTGGTTCACTCTTTGGTGCTACTGCCACAGGCGACGCATTAGGTGAGCTGGATCGTGTACAGATGCCTTGTTGACGTAGCATGGCGATTTCTTGCTCGGCGGCCTTATGTTTGTGTTGTGCCAATGGACGTGCTAGTGGAGGATGAAGAAGTGGTTTCGATAGGATGATACGATTGGCTGTGATGGCATGCTTCCGCTTGAGATCGGGCATGAAGAAGATAGGTTTGAAGATCTCTTCATGTCGTTTCAGAACATTGTCCATTTGTGGTACTTGAGAAACTGGAGGAATTAGCTGTGTGGACGAGACTGCTTCGGCGCGAGTCGTACGTTTAAGCGCTGATAAAAGCAACTAATTGTCTGGAGTGGGTATCTTTCGTGTTCTTGGACGAATGGTGAAGTCGAAGTGTTCGAGAATGTCACGTTTAATGATGTGTCTTGTCGATTTTGGCAATGATGAAAGGATAATTGAAACATCATTTTGAGTTAGTGAACGATATTTTGTGTACTCGTACCCCAAATGTCATTATATTGGAGCAATTGGCGCAGGTAAGATTGCTGGTGTCGACTGGTTGGGTAGGTTCAAAATTATTGTGGCGTAATAAGCTTACATCTGATCCAGTGTCTATGAGAAATAATTCGCCAGAGCTTTCTTCACGGATGAGAAAGGATGTCGTTAGTGGCAACTGACGATGGGACTGTTTGCTGGCCTTTTGGGTGTTTGAAGCATGACTTGACAGGAGACATCGGAGTAAATACAATAGAGTGTTTGCGCTCTACCACAAAAGCCTCGTGCTTCCAGCCATCGGACGTGGCGTGCGGGCAAGTAAGGTTCTAACCATTAACTCCTCATGTCGCACGCCATAATTACCTCTTCTAAAATTATCAATACCTGGTTTATGTTTACAAATTTATCTATTTAATAGACCTACGTTTTAAATGGAGATCCAACACTTTATATAAATAATTGGTGATAAAAACAGCTCCAATATTGATGACACAAGTAATTTGTGTGCACTTTATGAGACGGCAAATATAAGGTGTCATTTGTTAATTAAAGTAGGTAAATTTAAATTGTGCTTCCTCAGCTAATTGTGTTGTGATCACACACAGCTTCAGGAATTATCATTTTGTCAGGTATAATTAATGAACTCTACATACAAATAGACACAACAGAGAAAGGGTAGAATTCCGCGGTAAACAGAATGTCCACTCGATTAAATCTGTTTGCACTAAAGCAAAACAACTCGGTCTACATTAATAAATTAATTTATATAAATGAACATTTATATTATTTAACAAGATGAGCCAAAAAATATATATATATATATATATATATATATATATATATAGAAATATATATTCGCCAATTGTCGTATTTAATGTGGCCTGTCTCTTCTTTGTAAAGCCATGTGTTGTGTCATCTTCTATATAGTGACCGCAATTACCGGCTCCGTCATTTAAAAAAAATCATGTTTGAAGGTTATGTTTCTGTTCTGTTGAGTGGTTTCCAAATTTTTCTAAATTTAAAGAAAGGATAGGGTGTATTATATACGGTAAATTTAAAAGCCTGAAGGATTTTATGTATTTCGCCGTGTATACATGGGAAAAATAAATATTACCAACAATGGGGCCGGTGAGTGATATACATGTTTTAAATTGCTCAATTCGACCAACATTTGCAAACCATAGAAAATGTTTATAAATTTTTGTTTTTCGCCATTTTAAATTGCGGATTGTCTGAGCGTAATAGAAACGTTCAAAAATGTATAGAGTTAATGGTGTGGCAATCATATAAGGTCTGTATATCTCTTTTATTTGCACACAATTTATTGTATTGCAAACAACAATAGTACATTTAAACAACAGTTGACTGCGCGGATGGTGGTAACAGTTCTTTAAATCAAGTTTGCGAGCTTGAAGTAAATACCAATCCCATTGTATTAACCAGTCGTCGAATAACTTTAAATGTTTACAGCCAGTCGCAACGCAATTACGCGTTTCGAAGTCCATTATCATCATCAGAGTACGATTATATTACGTTTCGTCGGATGATTTATTTTGGTCGCCCGAATTATTTTTATGTAAAAATTTCAGTCGGAAGATCAAATTCAATCGGAATAATTAAAGTTATCCTGTAAGGTATTTTTCTTTCATCAGTACTAGTCTCCTGCATAAAAATCAGCGATTTGCGAATTTATACTGCTCATAGCTGACAAAGAAAGTAGTTATATTTTTTTGATTCCATACTGTAAAATATTTGAGAAAACGTTTTTGGCTTATGCAAAAATGTTATTTACAAATGCTCAAATTATGCAGGAATAGAAACAACACATACAAACATTTTAAAATAACAAATATATATCAATACAGAGCACATCCAGTAAATACGGACACATACTCAATGCATGCGATGAGATAACATAATTTCCTAGATTGCATAAAAGCTAGACAGTAAAGTGAAAGATATTTCCTCCGACAAAGTTAAAGTAAAAATTATTGATAAATATAAACCATCGTGGTTGATTGAAATAAATATTATTGAAACGAAAATGTTTTTTTTACTTTCTAGAACATTCTTTGTACAAATATTATGCAATGTATATACTTTTGACCACTGTGTAATTCGAGTTTCAGATTTCCGTAACAGCTGTAGCATGACTTTCTCTAGCAAGCTGCATTTGACAATTTAATTCTCAATTTCGGTTTTACAAATCTTCAATTTCAAAATATAATTCTGCAACTAATATGTGTTTTGATTTGCGCATATTGGGAAAGTTCAGTAACGGGTAGCTTAGTAATTCTGTTTTTAGTGTTTATTCAATTTCCAGGTTATTGACTTGGGTGTACATTTGTGTAAGATGTACACAGTTTATTGACTATAACTAACTAATCAGACACATAGTTAAGTGTGATTAACATGGAGGTGTGAAGTAGGGTATTTCATCAGACAAAATTAAAGCGACAATTATTGTAAAATGTAAACCACCTTGGCTGATTGAAACGAATTTTATTTAAAAGAAATTATTCGTTTATTTTCTAGAACATTCTATGTTTAAATAATAGACAGTATATATACTTTGAATTGTGCACAGTTTGAGTTTCGGTTATCGGTACGTGACTGGTTGATATTTCCTCGTCCAGCTGCATTTATTTAATTTCCTCCATTATACGTTTACTCGATTTTAACAATATATTCCTGCTACCATTTGTCTTTTGAATCGTAAATATTGAGGGCTTTCTGGAGCAGATAATTTAATAATTCTATTTTTCACGTCTTATTTATTTCCAGGTTATTTGATCGGGTGTTTTCTACGTAAAATGTTTCACATTCCTTTCGCCTAATGCAAAGTTATCAAATTAATAATTAAGTGCGATCAGCATAGAAGCTAATTTTACTTTTGAGGACACTAGAAAATTAGCTCAAGATATGGCAGGCATGGCTTTAATAGTTGTGAATGAGAGTACTAGCTTATCATATTCAATTTTACAATTAAGGACTGAACATAAATTGGCATCTTTGGGGTTCTCAGACAGTAGTTGGTCAGGAGCCTCTACAGAGACTAATCTTAAGTTTGAGTATTGATAATTCAACTCAAAATATTGAAGGCATGAACGGAATGGAATAACTTATCAGATTCACATATTCTCCGACTGAATCCGACTTCGCGTCTATGGGGTTTACATTAAGTAATAAGTTTTGAGCCTCTAGAAACGAGAAAGTTAAGATATGATTTTTTTATGACAAATCGACATTGATGATTAGACCATTTAAAATTCCATCAAAGAATCCCGTATCTCGTCTGTATTTCAAGAATTTCGATTAATATTTCTTGCTAAAGATACTTATTAATTTGCAAATACGTTTTTGCACAATTTATCATTTTCAGTATAATGCGATTTGTCGTAATATATATATATATATATATATATATATATATATATATATATATATATATGTGTATATATATATATATATATATTGTTTTACATTCCTTAAAAACACAAATTTCTCATTTACATCAGTGATATCATTCGTCAATTTAAATAAATACGAGTGGAAACTTTAACTTCATGTGGATATAGACATATGACTAGACGTAAAATTAAACAATAATTGATTGTACATGTGGTGGTAACAATTCCTTATATCAAGTTTGCAAGCTTGAAGTAATCACTAATTCCATTTTATTTAAATAGTCGCCAAACAACATAACAAATATCCGCCAGTCGCAACGCACTGAGGCGATTCAACCTTCCATGATCACCATCAGAGTATGATGTCAAACGGTCTACGAGGTAGAAACCGCCTAGCATGTTAGGTTGTTCGGCGACTGCTTAAATAAAATGGAATTGGTGATTACTTCAAGCTCCCAAACTTGATTTAAAGAATTGTAACCACCACCCGTGCAATCAACTATTATTTATTGTCTTGTCTAAATATATATATATATATATATATATATATATATATATATATATATTCTTATAATTAGGAAAACACAAATAACGAAGTGGATAAAGGCCATTTATTTCGTGAATACTAATCATCTCTTATACAATCATACATATCTATACATTTTGGGTTTTCAATTGATTATGCTAGTGGTAACAAATCTGACTCGTTTTTACTGCTGTTTCTTGTTTTGGCTAGTTGGTGAGTGTGTATGCGTTTGTGTTTGTGTGTATGCGTGTTTGCATGTAAAGGTCATTCTCGCAGTATTGCAAAGTGATGTCTGAGATCTGGTCATTATTGTTTTGATAGCGTGAGAATTAACCATTTGTGCGCATTGTTCACTGTTACATATACAAGTGCTATTTTTCCCAGTATAGTTGATCGTTTCACCTTGTTGCGCAAAGCTGTCGTTTTCACATGGTAACAACGCCAGTGTGGGTTGCAGTGTTAAACGCTCACATTGTTTGGAGACTTCTGTCATCGTATGCGCCTCTGTTATTTTCACTTCAGTTTGTTGCCAATCCGATTGTATGTTTGTTGATTCTAGTCGAGGGCCTGTTTGTTCTTGTCTGGATACTAGTAGATTGTTGTCGAATTTTGTTATATATCATGCTTGTTGTTTTATGTATAAATAATAATTTTTCTGATTTTGCTTTATGTAGAATTGTGAAATTGGTCGAATTGACAGAGTGCCCCGTTGCCAATATATGATCGCAAAAAGCTGATTTTCCTGACGGTGGCAAGCCTTTGTTAATCAATTTGTTAGGCAAATGTTGCTGGATTCTGCTTATCAGTTGCTTCTTAGTACGTCCCATATATGTGTTACCGCACATACATGAGAATTTGTAGACTATGAATGATTTGGAGAGAATTGGCAATTGATCTTTGGCATCCAACCTCATGATTCTCTGTGTACTAAATTTCATATTAACTTTAACACTGGGAAAGTTCTCCTTAGTTATTCTATTCAGCCGCCGTGCAATTAATGAGGCTGGTACGTCGCCTCTAAATGGTAAGTTTATGAAAACCTGCTTGACGGTATCCACTTTAATACGAATCTGCCGTGGTCTGATGTTGACATCAATGAAACGCACTGGGTAGTTGTTCATTAGCAAAATTTTCCTGAGGTAGCCCACTTCTTCCTCAATCTTGTGTTCAGAGCAGATCTGCCTCATTCTGTTTGCTAGGTTGTTTACTAAGTTGCTTTTGTGGGATTTTGGCACACTACTGTTGTAGTGTATGTATTATCCGGTGAAAGTGGATTTTCTATGTATGGCCAGTGTCAAATCTCCGTTTGCTTCTCGAGTGAGTTTGATGTCAAGGAAGCGAAAACTGTCGTCTTTCTCTACCTCGAGAGTGAATTTGATGTCTGGATCGACTCCATTTGCTTGTTATATATATATATATATATATATATATATATATATATATATATATATATATATAGTAGTTTCCCTCATACAATCGCTGGATGAATAGGAAGAATTTCTGAAGATGAAATATATGCGAGCGATATCATATAACTGTTGTAGAAGAGTAAATAAATTCTTTTGACAGCACGGCGTAGTCTTTATACTTTGTAAAACTATACGAAACAACCAAAATCAATTTATCAGTATAATTCAACAACAACAGACTTGCACTGACTGTATGGCTTAATTGTCCATATATTATTATCGCTTTGCAATACTGAATGTACTATTAATAATGTAAAATATGTTTTGTTTAGCAAATAAAATTAGCAGTTCTAATCCATTTGTAGCGGCGTAAACTTTCTATAATGAATATCTAATATTTTAATTTCTATTGGCATGAAATTATTTTATGTAAATATCAATGTAAATCGTTCATTCAGTTTACCAAATTTCTTTTATAATGTTTATGGACAGGATATATATGATAAGGTTGTATAAATGTACGACTTTTGTTAATTATGATTTATTAAATTCGAATTGGACGAATATGAATTAACCAAATTAGACAAAATTTACTTATGTTTGAAGGAAATGTTAGTAGAGTATAGAAAGTTTTTAAATACATCTAGGCTACTGGACGATTCAGTTATTATTCGTGGTTCAGCCGGTTTTAACTATGCAATGGAGATAACAATTGGAAAAATTTGGATATGGCCGCTCTGACACCACGAATTAGTGTCGGAGCAGTTGTTGTACTGGAAGAAATAGCTCCTATCTGTCAAAATTTCCTATAGTTGTTATTAATTTGTCAGTGAGAGAAAGAGGCGGTCATTCTAGATAATTAAGTTTATCTATATCAACGTTTGAAGGAAAGTACCCTAATCTCTAGAGAATACAATAAGACAAAAATTGATTGCGGGGTTGGTGGTAAAGGTTCTTTAAATCTAGTTTGAGAGCTTGAAGTAAACACTGGCGATATTTTTGATTGGTTGCTTGACGACTGGTTAAAAACAATTTGATTGGTGTTTACTTCAAGCTCGCAAACTTGATTTAATTTCTAGAGGTCTGATTAAAATGAAAATTTGGCAGCATTTGTCATATGCATAAATACGCTCAAGACATAATTGCTTATGTTCGTCACTACGAGTTTCCAAACGTATTCACTACAGTCATATGCAATTGAGATTGAAACGAAATACACTAAATTATTCTACCAGAGCAATGGCCGATGCACATGAATGACATTACTGCACGTGTTTTTGACATAATTTGAAACCGTAGATGGACTAGGGGACAAAAGTTGAAGTGTTTTTGACTGTGCTCTGCTGGATGCACGTAATAAATTGCCCAAAAAGAAGATAAAAACAGGTACATATATGTTAACAAATTCACTTCAGACATAGTCAAGAGTAGAATTTTTTAAATTGTTTAGGTGGGCCAGCTTCACATTTTCCAATGACACGTTTTGCGTACGCGAGTAGTAGCTGTGCATGGACAGTTTCACAAAGGTCTGTCTGATCACAATTTCCAATTTTGTTTTGTCTTTGATCGGGTGTAGTTTGTATTCGTCCTAATGGAAATGCGGTTCTATCATATCTTTGTTTACTGGCAACGTTTCGGTAGTTGAATCCGATTTCCATCTTCAGGCCAATTAGTCTCCTTATATTCAGAGCACAGTACTCACAATAGCGGATTTAAGCAAATGTGGTAACCTCGTTCCAAAATCGTTCTATTTATATTTTTTGACTCAACAATGGATTTAAACATTGAATTTGTCCCAGCAACTAAACTCAATATATAACTATTTGTAATTAGTAGACCAATCCTTAAATCAGCTACCTCAAATTCCCGGTATACATAAACTCATCTCGTGTGCAGAATGTTGTAGGGGAGAAAGAAAGTATCGAATCTTTTTTGTTGTTATATCCGTAATGCTATTATATCACTGTAATCAAAATTTAAAACTGATAAAACAAAAACCATGACTGTCAAAAACATTATTTTATTTAATGCTGGAAACTCTAATGTATACAACGGTGTATGAGTTATGCGCACATAGTAGCAAATTAGTTCAAATATGGAGTATAAAGTTATCCAGATAGAAGGAGAGTGAATGTCATAGCCACGCTTAGGACGAAGATTCAAGAGAGAAAGGTAGATTGAGTATGGACGAAATAACGGTTTTGAAAATTAATCGTAAGCACAATGCGAAGTTGGAAATAATTGCATAAGAATATATGCTTATAGAAACTGACTGCAAATGAACTATGCCTATATCAATTCCTATGTACTTATCTTTGTCCATAAAATTTTCCAGAAGATGGTATACATATTTTGCAATGGTTAGTAGATAGGACCTTTGATTAGAGACATTTGACTCACATTCTTACTTATATTTTATATATTTATGTAAGGTGTGAATATCTTAATAAATGAATAATAAGTTGGTCCTAGAGAAGATATTTATGGTTAACAGATGAAGTGTTCTTTTAAGAGGAAATCAAAATGTCCAGTAGAGTGTCGGATATATAGATACGGTATATCATGGGTGGTTTAGTATATACATTATATATATATATATATATATATATATATTTTAAGATGGTAAATATATTGGAATAATAAATAATTAAATATATATATATATGTGACTCGTTTTTACTTCTGCTTCTTGTTTTCGCTGGTTGGTAAGTGTGTAGGCGTTTGTGTTTGTGTGTGTGTGTGTTTGCATGTTAATGTCATTCTCGCAGTATTGCAAAGTGATGTCTGAGATCTGATCATTATTGTTTTGATGGCTTGAGAATTAACCATTTATGCGCATTGTTCACTGTTACATGTACGAGTGCTATTTTTCCCAGTGTAGTTGATCGTTTTACATTGTTGCGCAAATTTGTATTTTGCACATGGTAACAGCGCCAGTGTGGATTGCAATGTTGAACGCTCATATTGTTTGGAAACTTCTGTCACCGTATATATGTATATGTTTTTATACATATTTATATATATTTTATATACTGATATAAGGTGTGACAAGCGTAGTAAATAAATAGTAATAATAGAAAATATTCATGGTTAACAACTACCAATGGTCTTTCTTCATATATATATATATATATATATATATATATATATATATATATATATATATATATATATATATATATATATAATATATATATATATATATATATATATGTAATCGTTCCCCAGTCAGATGCGCTTTTTCTACGTATTGCCAAACTTGTTGAACCTGCCCGTGCATGTCAAACACTGACTTTATTGGATAACGTCCGATACTAGAAATTCTGCATTAATCACCCATGCACACCTGAAAGATAAATTAAATTCGTGAAATCTTTGCAATAATATGTAACAGATAATTTATAGCCAACTCAATATGTAGTCTACATAAATATTGATGGAGAAAAAGTAGAGCAGCAATTAAACATAGAAAATTTTGTATAGAAGATTTTTGTTCGTGAATTATACGCTATTCTATTGCTTCATGTAACTAGGAGCAGCAAATAGCAAAAATAACTATATTGGTGCATAAATATGTAGGCTGCTGACCTCCAGTGTTCATCAAAATATTGTAATAATTGAAGCGACACCGTCGACTATTTTAAAATTTAATATGCGCTCTCCTACCTTATATTCCAAAACTTAATTATAAAGAGATTTGTTTTTTATGCAAATGTTTCAGCATTAATATTTGTCTTTTGTAGTGATGTATGACAATATTTGAAATCTTAAATGGTGCACACGCATCGCCAGTAATTGACAAAGAGCTCGATGCGTCGTATCTATTGTAAAATATTTCAAATATTCGCTTAAAACATTGTGGTCTTACACTTTGTGTAGTTGGACATTTTGCTTAGAAATAAGATTACATTGAGGACCATTATTTATTCTCAATATTTGTTTATTTAATACTGACTAGGCGTTTCGGCATTTATATTATTGTGATAAGTATTTGTTTAAAATTAGATTTGATATAAAAATCTCAGATTTTAAATAATCACAACTTATGTTACTGTATACAGGCAAGTTTTAGTCTTGTGATACTGTTTTTAATAAATTTTACCATATTTTGCATACCCAGAAACGGTTGTTAGAAATTTATTGGCATTTAACTGTAGTTATCCAGTAGTCGAACAACATAGCAAAACTACCGTCAGTTGCACACAATGACGCGTTTCAAACTTCCATGATCATCATCAGAGTGCGCCAGTAAACTGACTAGCGCGAATGATACCACAATGCACATGCATGGAAAGCAAAAATGAATATGCGTCACTAAATTTTGATTTATACATATGCATAAGAGTTTGATCGTCCCAATCCAGTTTACCCTTATAATCTGATAATGATCATGGAAGGTCGAAACACGTTGGTGCCTGTGCACATCGGGAGTGTGTCTGTATGGCAAAAGCTGAAAAACCTTAATGGTCGTGTCTGCGTAGAATTTGTGTTGACGACATTTCCAGTCAAGTACAATGTACGCCAGACTATTATAGATGAAGCCGCATATTCAATTTTACTTTCAATATATATGAATTGCAGTTTGATCCTCGCTAAGCAGTTTACCGTAGTACACTAATACTGGTTATGGAAGGCCAAAGAGCATCAGTGCGTGCGACTGGCGGAATGTATGCTATGTTTTTTTAACGAATGGTCAAATTAAAATGGTTTGGTGTTTACTTCCAGCTCGCAATCAATGATTGTTTACTTTTATTTCATAAAAAAGTAGACATGTTTTTTGCTGATGCATAAAAGTAAAGAATATATATAAACCTCTCACATGTCGAGCTACACACATAACTTTAATATACATCACGGATTGATTCTGGTTAGTCAGTTGCCATACTTAGTCTTAAGATGGGCATGAAAAACGATGCGCGTTATTACGAATAATTGCTTGTTGTTTTCTTTCTTTAAAATCAACTGTTTTAAAGTTTTGCTGAGGCTCGCAAGAGTTTAATTTTGTGGATTGGAGAGAAATTCACACAACGAAAAGTAATACCGACTGATGAAGGGCAAACACAAAATTTGCTTTAGCCAAAAATGTGAAACCAATTCATAAAATCCTGGACTTAAAAATTATAGAAAACAATTACATAAAAGCTTTATTCTAATAATATAGATTACGAGCACGAGGATCAATTTTCTACTGTTTTAAACATAATCACAGTTGATGAAAAGAAAAACTTAGCTTCATTAGGAATATGTATTCCAGACAAATGTTGATGGCAATTCCAGAAAAAGTTACGCTGTTATTAGAAGTCGGTAGGTAACAAAATTTTATTTGTAGCTGATTTGACTTGTGAGAAAAATGATAAGAATTTGTGGTGTATAGATCTTTTTTATAATCAACAATCTCAGTAATATTATACTTTTCAAGTGTTAATACACCAAATGGTTATCAATGAACATTCTGAAAGCGAATCTTATACTTGGAAATAACCAAATTGCAATCACTAGTTCAGAGATAATTTTTCAAATATCAAAGTTGAGTTGATGACAATTTCCTAATCAATGCTGAATATCTAGAAATGATTAACAAGCTCAAACTTTTAAGCAGTATCACACTTGTCTTGCGCAAAGAATTTATAGAGGTAACTAGTGCAAGAAGAACTTTACATGCATTATTCAAGTGCTGTCCCTATTTCCCAAAAAAAGAATATTTAAATGTAATTTATACAAAATAATAAGGTGCATTCACTCTGCTGTGTCCAATACGGTTTAATTGTAGAAGAGAGCAAATTGACTAATTAGGATCAAGTTTAGGGCACCATATTCTGTAGTAAAGCTGACTAGGTTCGAGCTCTCTCTGCGAAAAATTCCTGCCAGTAAGTTTTGGATTTCCAATAAGGAAGAAACCGGTCTACCGGATGAAATTTATTTTCTACACTATAATATTCTTACTTTATACTGACAATACATATACTTAATTGATCAGGTGTTTACATCAAGTTGTAATTGATATTGCCCCTGCGTAACATTCGTTCGTTTAATTTGAAACAAAAGGCGATGTATATTTTATTAATGGCATATCGCAATTTAGTAGTCGGCAGATGTTTTGGAAGCGTAATTCGCGTCAATCAGTGCACGCATTTTTTGATGCAATGTCTACACATATAAAGATTTTTCGATATTAACTGGTTTCGACAATCCTTTTATCTTCTACTCTTATGCTTTTTTGCCTAATACTCGCGGTTAAAGTTCCATTTTCTTCATCATTTTGGCTTTTAAAATCATGCTGTAACTTACGATTGATAAAAATGGGTTAAAAATAATAAGCTTGGTATATCTTGCTGACATTTTTAAAATGAGGAGCTTATAGGTTGCTTGAATAAAAACTGAACATTTCAACAAAATAAATATATGCATTTTTCGCAATTATAATTTCGCATATTTGATCAATATTCGTATTAAATTGGAGCAAATGTGTACAATGACACGCAATCACCGATGCAAAAACTAGATATTGATACAGAGCACGAACAAAATACACAAAATTCTATTGTGTGTCGTTGACGGCATGTGGGTTGAAAGGTTAGGGCAACCGATTGCGGATCAGACGTGCCAAGGTTCGAGCCCTATCCGCAAAAAAATCTCCATATTAAGCGAATTGTTCTCAATACGGACGAAATAAATTTACTGGATCGACTGCCTTGTAGATATTATGAAATGCGTATTGCATACTCATTTTGTATTCGCATAATTTTATTTTTTTAATTTATAATTATATTATTTGCTTTCATTCGACAATTTAAATATAATCATTCCCACACAAATTAACATGTTTTGTATTCTAGTCATTTCTTTCAAATTTCTTGCATTTACCAAAAACGTACATCCACAATTTTGTCATCTTTTATATCCTCATTTTATTTGAATCTCAACGATTGTACGCCATTAAAAATTGTTTTGAAGAAACCATCTTTCAAATTATTTTATAAGAAAGACAATAAATTTCACAGTACATGTATAAATAATTTCTTGTTCTTCACGTTTTCATATTTTTAGACTCCGATTTAATACACTCCCTTACATGAGTTAATTGAGCATTACCTTTGACAGCATAAAGTAAATTAATATAATTATAGCGACATACCAATTGATATTAGTTATTTAAAGGCAAACTTTTCTGTTAAAACATTACATTATAATTACATTTGATTGTATTCTCTCTCTCTTTCTCTCTTTATATATATATGTGTATATATGCATATATATATATATATATATATATATATATATATATATATATATATATATATATATATAATCTATCTTAATAAAATATTTGGATTGTTTTATAAATGTACCTATTTTCTGATGACTGATTAATACATGTTATTATTTATCTTAAAGGCAAAAATCCAAAATTCTAAGTTTCAACTTACAGTATTCAAACAAAATATATTTACATATTTGTATTATTTTGTGACACAAATAATGACTTGTGCATAAATCGTTACATAAATTTGTATAACACTACAAACGCGTAGATATATTTTGCACTACTGCATCTGCATATGCCGCATTGAAATATTTCTATCTATATATTCAGAATATCTGTACGTGTAATTTTAAAGATTTTTTTAACTTTCAGTCCAATTATAATTGCGCGTGATTCCAAATTATCTATAATATCAGTAATACTCCAAGGAATACATCAGTAGAGATAAGATCATTTGTCATGCACCATTTAATGGACCCTATTCAGCGTCGTGATAGCTCACGAAACTATTTCAGCACATTCGATTATGATAATCTCGCCAGAGCTAATCTATTTATATTTCCTTAAACCATAACATGTCAAATAATTACGTGCTAAGCCAATATGGTTTGAACAACACCACATTTGTTGCATACAAATAGTATTTCCATGTAAAGAAAAAATTAAAGTGGCGTTTATTGATAAATTTAAACCACATTGGCTGATTAAAACGAATTTTATTTAAAAAGAAATTATTCGTTTATTTTGCAGAACATTCCTTGTTTAAATACTTGACAGTATATATACTTTTGAATTGTGTATAATTTCAATTTAACTAATCTGTACTTGACTGGCCTGACTTTCCAGAGCAATCTGCGTTTGTTCCTTTTCTCCAATTTAAGCCTATAATTACTCGACTCAAAATATACACCTGCTATCATTTTGTCTTTTGAATCGTACAAATTGGGAACGTTCTGGAACATGCAATTTAATAATTCTGGTTTTCACGTCTTATTTCTTTCCAGGTTATTTGATCGTGCGTTTTGCTACGTAATAAATTCACATTCCGTTTGCCTAACACTAAGTTATCAAATTAATACTTAAGTACGAACAGCATGGAAGAAAATCTTATGTGTATGGACACAAGCAATTAATCTAAACATATAGCAGGCATGAATTTAATAGATGTGAATTTGAACTCTAGCTTATCAGATTCAAATATGTAAATTAACGACTTGGCAGCTATGGGGTTCTCGGTTACTAATAGGTAAGGAGCATCAACAAAATATATAAGAAGATCCGTTTAATTCATTTGAGTTACAAATGGCCGAAATTTAACAGAGATTTTAATTGTTCACCAAAAACGCAACCATTGGCACAATACAAACAACAAGTTGATGTGTCCCAATTACTCCAATTGCGCAAAGAGGAGATTTGTAAACGGTCAAATTCCAATATTTGCTTATCCAATAGTGGTAGTTTCCAAACCTGAACCGTGTCAATTTAGGGTTTGCGGAAATTATCGTCTATTAAATTTAGTCACAAGGGATGATTCTTATCCTCTCCCTAACCAGAGTACTCTGCTCCAAAACAAAATGGGATATGCGATTTATTCAACTTTAGATCTCCAGACAGCTTACTATCCGATGCCGATGGAGGAATGTTCTATACTACTTACCGCAGTCATATTTCCAGGGGGATCGCATGAATTTCTTCGAGTGCCTTTTGGTATGAAAAATGCCAGTCAGACATTCCAGGGTGTGGCTGAAGAATTGTCCATTTGCGAGGGTGTATATAGACGACATAATAACTATTAGTCCCTCACGTGATGAACCTCGTAAGCATTTCGAGACGATTTTGACCAGGCTGAAACAATATAAAAAACTAGTCAAACCCAATCTAAGTAACATTGGATGCTCTTCGGTTAAGTATATTGGAAATGTACTACCCAAAGTCGGAACAAAATCTTTAGAAGATAATATCCAAGCTATGATGGACGTCGTGGAGCCTTGGAGCATGCGCCATTTGCGAAGGTTCTGTGGCATGACCAGCATTTATCGTCGATTCTTTCTAGTTCTAGCCGGAAATCTATGATCGCAATAGAAGTATAGTAAGGCTATCATTTTGTCTTTTGAATCGAATAAATTGGGGACGTTCTGGAACAGGCAATTTAATAATTCTGTTTTACACGTCTTATTTCTTTCCCGGTTATATGATCGCGTGTTTTGCTAGGTAAGAAATTCTCATATCGTTTGCCTAACACTAAGTTATCAAGTTAAGCATATAGTACGATCAGAGGACACAAGCAAATTAGCTCAAGATATAGCAGGCAAGAATTTAATAGATGTGTATGAGAATTCTAGCTTATCGGATTCAAATGGGTATCTCTGCGTTTCTCAGCTACTAATAGGTGTGGAGCCTTAACATACAAATATTCACATAAATATAAAATAAACAAAAGTATGTTGCGTAGGCGGTGAAAAGAATTATTGTAATCGAGGTTATATTTTTGATGTAATATCCACTCCCATTTTAGACTATAAAACAAGCATTTCCTAATTTTGATAAAGCATCGTATCGTGTAAACCGGTTGGGTCCTTATTAGGATCTTTCAAAAATGTATCGTAGACAGGGCTGAAAAATGAGCATATTTGCTTCGCAAAATGAATTCTGAATAGTTTGTCACCCTTCCGCACGCTACAATATTTTACAGTTATTAATTAATTCTACTTAGTTAGTCTAATTTTGCCGGAGACGATATAGCAAATCTTTAGACCTTAAGATTCTACCATACATCCATTAGCTGTAGTTACAGAATAGACACAATACTACCTGTGGAAGTAGCATTGAATTAACAATTTATATGAATAAAGGATCTCCTCATATTATGGCCAGACTAATATAATACTATACACACAATGTGAGAAGTACCCCAGGATTTATTATCCTATATAAAATCTTAACTTCTTTAGCCCTGTAGACGCTCGTATAAATAAAAATTACAAGTTCGTCTAAGTCAATAATTAAAAGTAATCTTTTATTAATTTGTAATCTTTACTCATAAAATTGTCTACATATCCCACATGCACATGAATGTTGCTGTAATTTTCCAATTACTTTTACTGTACTTAAGGTTGTGAACATAATAAATAAACAACTGAACCACTAAGAACTTGCATTCGTTAGTATTAACTAAATTGTTTCAGTAAATAAATGGCAATTCATCAAGTAGACCGGTTTTGTCCTTATTGGAAACTCATCTTGGGAACACAAGATTGAGTAGCAAGAATTGGGCTACCTCAGGAAAATTTCTAAGGAACAACTACCCAGAGCGATTCATCGATGTCAACATCAGACCCGGCAGATTTGTGCTAGAGTATGCACAGTCAAGAAGGTTTTCCTAAACTTACTCATTTAGAGGCGACATACCAGCCCAATAATTGCAAGGCAGCAGAATAGAATAACTAAGGAGAACTTTCCCAGTTTTAATGTTAATATGATATTTAATACACAGAGAATCATGAGGTTGGATGCCACAGATCAATTGCCAATTCTCCCCAAATCATACATAGTCTATATATATATATATATATATATATATATATATATATATATATATAATATATATATATATAGAATTAAACAAATTAAAGATCATATTTTTTATCGATTTATAACTTATGTCAATTACCTATAAATTCAATGCGCTCTGCACTTTTATAAGTAGAATTTTGAAGGACGGAAAAATAACAATCGATTTCCTATGGAGCGTTTCCAAGCAGTTGCCTGATATAAGCAAGCCAACTCTTGTTAATATTTAATTGAAGAAGATAAAATAACGGCTGATACAGACCACGGAAGATTCGCACTAGATAGTAAACTGTCGAGCAGGTTTTCCTGAACTTACCATGTAGAGGTGACATACCAGCCTCAATAATTGCAAGGCGACAGAATAAAATAACTAAGGAGAACTTTCCCACTGTTAATGTTAAAATGACATTTAGTACACAGAGAATCATGAGGTTGGATGCCAAAGATAAATTGCCAATTCTTCCAAAATCGTACAAAGTCTATATATATATATATATATATATATATATATATATATATATATATATAAAGATAACATTGGTATATCGATTTATGGAATATTGAAGGACGGTAAAATAACAATCGAGTTTCTAACGAGCGTTTCTGAACAGTTGCCTGATATAAGCAAGCCGACGTTTTCTAATAAATAATTAAAGAAGGTAATATAACGACTGATACTAGATTATTTAGAATTTATGTTGCTTATAGATTTTCATACAAGCCAACTTGGCTTTAGTTATTTTCGATCGAAAATTAATAAAATGCATTCCATGTAGAACCATGTAACTTAACTCAATTAGAAAAATTTGAATTTACTATTTTCTTAATAGATATCTCAAACGCTTTTGATAAAATATAATATGATGCAAAATTTAAATGCGATATATTCAATGAATAGTGATCCGAATATTTTTATTTTTCTTAGGTACTGATAGAATAATTGAAGAAAGAGTAAGTAAGTAAACAATTTAAGATCAAGACTGCTAAAAGAAACGAGTCGAAATTCAGAAGGCTTAAGCTTGGAATAAATTTAATTTAAAATAAAATTTGCACAATTGCGTACCAAGGTCTTTAATGATTGAGTTTACATGTTTTCTGATGATGTAAAATTCATCTGTCATAGATACCAAAAATATCGAGTCCTCTCATATTTTACACATGGTTAGATTTTTATGACTTGAGTAGGTGTTTAATAACGTTAGGATTGAATATAAACAGTAAATTTAAGAAAGCAAATAAATTATTTATTATTACATAATTAAATTATACTTATTATCATGATGCTGTAATCAATGTTGTCTTTGAAATCAAGTATGAGCAATAAATTAATCATTTATACGTGAATATTGAAGGTGTGATTGTCAAATTCTGGCAGATAACGACGGGCCTTTTTGCAGTAATTTAACGCATACTTAATTTGGCCATATTATTGTGATGAATTAATTTTTTATACATAAACTTTGTTAAAGTATTGGCTATCTCATTTACTGATGAATGAGCAAAGTTAAATGTGACATTGTGTTTGCGCGAAAAAAATGGACGAATGACTGTGATAGGAAACCGAACGATCGCTGTGATGATTGACGTGCACGGAGTGGATAAAGCGATGACTTAGCGGTTTTGAATTATTACTGGCTGTCTGACTTTTATAGAAACTAACAGGGATTTTAAATGATAAACCACCTTATGGCGTAGATGATAACCCTAAAATTTAATAAATGAGAGTTCAGACATTTCATCAAATGGAGAATATCACCAAATATTTAAAGCAATAAATGATTGAACGGCAGTTAAGTCCAAAAGAAATGACTTATTCATTGAAAAATAAAACTTTCGATTTATATTAGAAAAACACTTAAATTTTAAATATAATGAACGATGAATTGTCTCTGTAAAATAAATACTTAGATTATTCTGACTTAAAAAAATATACGCGAAAATAACTAGGGCAGACTTCTGAAATACACATTAATATTTTAAAAAATTCAATTGCAGTGCTATAATTTCATCAGCAAAATTATAAATTAAAATGTACAGAAATAAAACAGTAAAACATAAACATAATGAAATTATGAAATATTATCTTTTTTATAATATTTTCCCGGCGATAAGCGACATTTATTGAGATGATGCCTTTGGTAGATACTTTTCTCACATAATAACGTATAATTAAACACGTCACTTTAATGACTAAAATGCACATATCCAGTAAAAACTATGAACGAAGCACCTATCAGTTAGAATTATTTCATTAGTAAAAAGTGACCAAACTACCCGTGAAATTATACGTGATATGGTTTACTTAATCACTGTTTACCATACATACCTTAACCAGGAGACACTTGAATTACTAAAATTTCGTTCAGAGATATTGACAAACTGAATAGGGTGAGAAACGTGGTTTGTTTGTTATTGAAATTCGTTCATTTGGAGCACATCGTGCTGGTGATAAAAATAAGATTTATGTATATTTGAGTGAAAACGAAGTAATTACGGATTTAATTTAAATATATTTTTCATAAAAGTATGAAATATTCATAAAATTTTACATATAGATTTGTTGATTTTTCATGCGGATTCTGTTAGTATTATTAATAAAAATATACGAATATTTTCAATCTAAACTAAAATGGAATTGTGAAGGTTGTCATGAAGTTCTAGATGTAAAAATTTGTTATTCAAAAATGCGAAGAAATAATTATTCCTTAAATTTTTAATATCTTATTTGCATGATCAAGAGCTTTGTTAGATTAGAAAAAAACGATATTTCTTTAAAATAATATTTTATTTATTATTATAAAATCAAAACCAGATTGCTGAGCTCGTATGTGCCATAAGTTACAAAAATGGATTATGTTTATCAATTAAAATTATTATAATTAATTATTGTTCCCAACTATATGAATAAGTGATGTTGTATCGCGTACTGTTTGTTTCCTAAATATTTGACTTCAGTTGATTTGAATTGAGCGGAATTCAGAAAAATTGCGATTGTGGCGCACATAGCTAAAACAAAAATAGTAGCACGTTGGAATTGCATTATGTTTAAGTACCTTGTTGAAGTAGAATTTTATTAACCCGTGAATTTTGTCTACTTTTAATTGACGGTTTTGGTTATAAATTTTAGCTACGTAACATTTTGTCAGCAAGTATAAGCACTGCTTTGTTATTTAATTTTTTAGAATTTTATACAATGGGTTTTTGCAAGGCTTATTTTGATAGTAAATAAAATATAGATTGTGAATCAGTCTAACTTTAATCTTGCGTAAATTAAATGCTTTCGTGACTTCCGTTGCATGACCAATGGAGTAAAAACTTTCCAAAATATGTTGATGAATATTACATTTTCAATAGCTAGAAACAGAAATCTTAACAATGCTAATAATTTTAATCTCACAGCCTGGCATTAAATAATGTCGTTTAAATAATTTTGATGTTAAAAATTAACGTGATGTAAATTCGAATGTGCATTAGACGTGACATTAAAATCATTAAGATATGCCAAGTTTATCATTAAAAATGAATAAGATTATAAACTGACGCATTTCTTCCTGGCCTTCTATTGTTCATACGAGTTGGAATAATGCAGTAAAATATATTCTTGTTTCTATATCTGATGTTGACCAAAGATAATAAAAACATGCGAGTCGGTTAAATTTAAGTGGTTTTACTACGTCGTTTGACTGTTGATTTACACCGGGATTAATGCTTAAATCAAACTCAATAAAAAAATTTTATAAAGTATTTTCTCCATATGTTCAATCGGCGAATGCTTAATTGTAAAACACACGAATGTGTAATATAATCTACTCTAGGAGTATTTTTGCGGGGTAGCTATCTAGTTCGTGATTCTGTACTTTTCATACATATCCATGGTGGCTATTGTTACTACCCGTACTCATGATCACTATCTGATCTTTTTCGGATAGTTGATGTCAGAAGGCTAGAACGAGTTATCACAAGTATATTGTACCGAGTCTGTAAAGGATGCTAACACTATGGCTATTGTGTTAGTAACCAATACCAACATTATTGTATCGAAAAGGTACATGGTACTAACACTATGGTTACCGAGTCGGTATATGATACCAACCTGAATAGTTCTAATTCTCAATTTCGGTGAACTATAGCATAAATTCATATGGTATCATGTACCGACTCGGTAACCATAGTGTTAGTACCACGTACTTTTTCGGTACAATAATGTTGGTATCGGTTACTAACACAATAGCCATAGTGTTAGTATCCTTTACAGACTCAGTATATATATTATATAGTGTGAGTTAGCGTTGAAGTCGCATTGTCGTTGACTTAATATGATGTTAGCTTTACAATTGCAGATTTACACATTCGTATAGGAGATTTACCGTCCTATTATTCCACATTCTTTGACGAAATATAATGTGGTTAAAGGGCGTATTACCGGCTCCTACTGATGAGTCGCCAATAAGCACGAAATGAATGTGCATGAGATTATACTTTCGGTTCATGCTGATTTTGGTTTATCCTTCTGGTAACAACTGAACTAAATTGTTACTAGGTTCGCAACACCTAATACATACTTGAATATATATTAGTCCTTCGCAACAAACAGTATTTAAGGGTAGCTATCTAGTTCGTGATTCTGTACCCTTCCTACATATCCATGGTGGCTATTATTACTACCCGTACTCATGATAAGTCTCTGATCTTTTTTCGGATTATCACAAGTATATTGTACACAATGTTGCAAATAGAAATAGAATTCACAGTTAGTCCAAATTGACCGTGTTCTGGTCGGCAATAATAGCAAAATTTAACACAAATGAATGTCTTAAACACCAGTCACAGTCAAACGACAAAAGTTAAAATGAGCTCTGTTTATAGAGAAACATATTCTGCACACAATAAATTATTCTTTCACAAATGTCTGAATTGAAATGAATACATGCAACCGATTGAAAATGCATGATGATATGAAGATAGTCTCCGTTAAAAGTTGTCACTGAAAGTGAATGTGTGTAATCCGTGTAAAGATTTCACTGACAAAAATTCACAAATAATTAGTTCACTGTTTGCTATATTTTTAACTCATGTCATAATAATAATCAATTATTCTCAGAAATTCGGTTAGGCATAATTAAATGTTAACAGTAAATCCCTCACGTAAACTGCGAATAATCTAACTGAGCGAAATAAATCCACTGTCTCACAATAGTCCACCGCGTGTTCCATGCGCATCGCGCGCGGTTCTGACTATTTAATAAACAACCCTATTAATTACAAATAAATTTGCAGTTCAAGAAGTCTTAATTAAAACTGCTTGAAACTAACAGAGATTGTTTCTAAAATCACAGGTAAGATAAATATTGTGTAAGAACAGAGTTAGATTATTTGACCTTAAAGACACTGTATTTCTTATTCGAACATCGTTGTGTTGTAAAGCGGATCCGCGTGTTACAATACTAATAGTTATTTAACATCACAGCACATAAATGTGTTCCATAAATTTGAAAACATGTGTAATGTATGTAAGACCAACAGACGTTTGTACGGAATAGTTTATGTTAGTTTCTTTCTACATGAATTGAAGTATGATTCTCATCAGTACTTTTTAATTTTCCCTTTTCTTTACAAAAGAACATCTGGAAGTATGATTAACTGTAATTTTCCTATATTGCTTAGATATAATAGAATTTGTTTTCCGTAACATAATCAATATAACTTACAACGAAAAATCAATAATACCATTATTATATTAATGACAATAAATGCCAGTTTTCTGTAGAAACGAACGCAAAATCTAAATTATTTTTCGAATATTGATAAAAGTAGTGAATTTTCCTATGTCAAGTATGCTACCACTGTTTATTTATACAGCGAAATTAAATAAAGATTACATGTTTTACTGGAATTGAAAAGGTACGGCAATGCTTAGCTAAAGAAAAGACAGAGTTGCACACTGCACGGAGTTTGTCGGACCAGCTGATTATTTAAGAAGCAGTATTTCAGCGCATTATTTTTAAAATTCAAAATCAGAAGCAGGCAGATTCCAAGATTGAGAACTTGATATAGACACCCGGTCCATTAAGTCCTTACAATTTGTCATTATGAACATAGAATTGAAAGTGTTTAATTGTTCATGTTTTTATATCAACTTTGCAACCGCGGCTATAATAAATGTTATCACCACCCGTGCAAAGATTATTCGTTTTAAAACGGACCTATTCACAAAAGCAGAGAGGTTTCATGCAACATTTTAAATCCTGAGCTAAATAGACTAAGTTCATGCATGATCTTATTATAAATTAACAATTTCTGTCCATTTAAATCTTCTGTTCAACAAACCATTATGTTAATGCCAAATTCCGCCTCTATCTTGAAATAATTAAACAAAATCCGCATCATTTTGCTATCAAATCTATATATATATATCTATATATATATATATATATATATATATATATATATATATATATATATATATATATATATATATATATATATATATATTGATAAGTTCTAATTTCACCATTTTTTTAAAATGTAAGAAAAAACAACTTACTCCATGGAATGACATTTATTAATAATACTTATTGCTACCAGTATCTACAGCCTTTGTTCTGGATTCGTTAGTATATTCGTTCATCCAATCCCACTGTACATTTGTCGTAACCAATCTCTTCTTTGTTGTGCTAGCCTTTGTTTTGCGCAATTTAGACCACTACTTTTGCGTAATTTAGACCAGTCCTTTTGCGTAACGTCATTTAGTGTGTCATCGCTTTTATTGTAATTGCGCCCGTAATTGATGTATGTGTCGTATTTTGCGAAACTTTGGCTATTTTTAAAGGCATGTCAGTTTTGTCTTTGTTACAGTCCAAATTAATTTATATTTTAATTATTTTCTGCTCGTTTAAGCAGGGCTTCAGCTTATTAATTGCAATATCTTTAAAAGCCAGAAGCATTTTCCCTGTTTTTGACTTGTAGAGAACTGAAAAATTGTTACTACGAACAGCATGACCTGTGAGTAGTACATGTTCGCAAATTGCTGATTTTTGTGCTGGAGCTGCACCCTTCTTTAATAGTTTTTGAGAGAGATGCTGATTTATTCTAGTTTCGAGCCCCTTTTTTGATCTTCCGATGGACTGAGTGTTGCAGGAACAATGAAATTTGTATACAGACAAAGGTGTTGACGTCACAGAGAGGCTATCCTTTTCATTCGTGCGCATCAGTTTGGTTATGTTAAACACCACTCTCACCTGTATTGATGGAAACTATGCTTTTGTCGCTCGAATTACTATTCGTTCGAAGATTTACGCCGGAAGATCACCTCCAAAGGGAACAATAGGCGTTACTATCTGAGGAGTTTGATTTTCTTCCAAATTGGCCTCGATTTTGTTGCGTTCCCTCAAGTTGTATTCGATGAATCAGTCCGGATAGCCATTATTTCTCAACGCTTCGCAAACCAAATTTAGCTCTACTTCAATTTTGTCCGGTGAACAAATCCTGCGTATTCGTGTGCCCAAATTTATTATTAGGTTCCTTTTGTACGCCCTTGACACGCCACTCATATAATGGTTATATTGTCCAGTCCAGCTTGATTTCTTGTAAACTGACCTTGAGAGAGTACCTTCCTGATCTCTCGTTATTTCTACACCTAGGAAGGATAAATATCCGTTTTTTTCTTCTTCTATTGTAAACTTTATTTTCTGGTCTACTTTGTTTATGTGATGTAGCAGTGAATTTGTATCTTCATCCATTTCAACGACCATGAAAGTATCGTCGACGTAGCGCAGAATGCAAACAGGCCAAGCCCGTAGGTTCAACGCAACCGATATTATATGGGTTGATCAAGGTTCAAAAAATGACCAACAATGAAAGACTTCCGCCTTTCAGGCCCATTTTATCTATGGTAAATTCCCAACAGCACAAGGTAGCCAGACTATTATGCCGGATTTTAAAGCCTATTATGAAAGGAAGAATAGACCACGTTGTACAGGATAGTTTTCACTTTGTAGAAAAAATTTGCGACCTAATTGTCCCTCGATATATGGTCACTCTTTACTAGCATTCCAGTAAATAAAACTATAAATATCCTATGTGAACATATACGATCATCAGGAGCGGAAACACTGCTAGAAGTGGACGACATGAGAGAAGTATTTCTATTATGCACATCCAACATACAACTCGTATTCCATGGAGTCTTCTACAGACAAAATGACGCCATAGGTATGGGTAGTCCTCTTGAACCAGTATTGGCAAACATATACATGCACAATTTAGAAACAACTGGTTTAAAACCATTTATCAATAGAGCTCATTGTTACGTGCGCTACGTTGAAGATACTTTCATGGTCGTTGAAAAGGATGAAGATACAAATTCACTGCTACATCACATAAACAAAGTAGATCAGACAATCACGTTCACAATTGAAGAAAAAAAGACGGATATTTATCCTTCCTAGATGTAGGAATAACGAGAGATGAGGAAGGTACTCTCTCAACATCAGTTCACAAGAAATCATGTTGGACTGGACAATATATCTATTATATGAGTAGTGTGCCAAGGGCGTACAAAAGGAACCTAATAATAAATTTGGGCACACGAATATGCAAGATTTGTTCACCGGACAACATTGAAGTAGAGCTAAATTTGCTTCGCGAAGCGTTGAGAAATAATGGCTATCCAGACTGGTTCATCGAATTCAACTGGAGGCAACGCAACAAAATCGAGGCCAATTTGGAAGAAAATCAAACTCCCCAGATAGTAACGCTTAGTGTTCCCTTTGGAGGTGATCTTCCAGCGGAAATCTTCAAACGAAAAGTAATTCGAGCGACAAAAGCACAGTTTCCATCAATACAGGTGAGAGTGGTGTTCAACACAACAAAACTGATGCGCACGAATTTCAATGTACCTGCAACGCTCAGTACATCGGCAGATCAAAAAAGAGGCTCGAAACTAGAATAAATCAGCATCTCCCTCAAAAACTATTAAAGAGGGGTGCAGCTCCTGCACAAAAATCAGCAATTTGCGAAGACGTACTACTCACAGGTCATGCTATTAGTAGTAACAATTTTTCAGTCCTCTACAAGGCAAAAACTGAGAAAATGCTTCTGGCTTTTGAAGCTATTGCAAATAATTAGCTGAAGCCCTGCTTAAACGTGCAGAAAAAAATTCAAAAGGAAATTAAATTGGACTGGAACAAAGTTATAACTGACATGCCTTTAAAAATAGCTAACGTTTCGCAAAATACGACACATACATCAATTACGGACGCAATTACAATGAAAGCGATGACACACCAAATGACGTTACGCAAAAGGAGTGGTCTAAATTGCGCAAAAGCAGTGGTCTAAATTGCGCAAAGGAAAGGCTAGCATAACGAAGAGGAGTTTGGTTACAACACATGTACAGTGGGATTGGATGAACGAATATACTAACGAATCCAGAACAATGGCTGTAGATACTGGTAGAAATAAGATTTATTAATAAATGTTATTCCATGGAGTACGTTGTTTTGTTCTTATATATATATATATATATATATATATATATATATATATATATATATATATATATATATATATATATATATATATATATATATATAATGTGCATTCCTTTTTAATTTAACACAGTATTCTTATAATTAGGAAAACACAAATAACAAAGTGGATAAAGGCCATTTATTTCGTGAATACTAATCATCTCTTATACAATCATACATATTTATACATTTTGGGTTTTCAATTGATTATGCTAGTGGTAACAAATCTGACTCGTTTTTACTGCTGTTTCTTGTTTTGACTAGTTGGTGAGTGTGTATGCGTTTGTGTTTGTGTGTGTGCGTGTTTGCATGTAAAGGTCATTCTCGCAGTATTGCGAAGTGATGTCTGATATCTTGTCATTATTGTTTTGATAGCTTGAGAATTAACCATTTGTGCGCATTGTTTCACTGTTACATATACAAGTGCTATTTTTCCCAGTATAGTTGATCGTTTCACCTCGTTGCGCAAAGTTTTCACGTGGTAACAACGCCAGTGTTGATTGCAGTGTTAAACGCTCACATTGTTTGGAGACTTCTGTCATCGTATGCGCCTCTGTTATTTCCACTTCAGTTTGTTGCCAATCCGATTGTACGTTTGTTGATTCTAGTCGAGGGCATGTTTGTTCTTGGCTGGATACTAGTAGATTGTTGTTGAATTTTGTTATTCTTGGCCAGTCGATAAGGATGTCATGTTGATGAAACTTTTGAATATTAAGGTCAGGTGCTTGTTGTTTTATGTAAAGTGCTTCGTAGATAAATAATAATTTTATGAAGAATTGTGAAATTGGTCGAATTGACAGGGTGCCCCGTTGCCAATATATGATCGGAAATAGCTCGATTTTCCTGACGGTGGCAAGCCTTTGTTAATCAATTTCTGTGGCAAATGTTGCTGGATTCTGCTTATCAATTGCTTCTTCGTACGTCCGATATATGGTAATGCTTCTTGGAATACAATCAGCTTATTCTTGCAAGATTTATTACTTTTAATTTTCTGCGGAGAAATCAAAAATATAAAATAAACAACCAATTTTTTCCACAAAATTTTATTCTAATTTTAATTTAACTTAATTATCGATCATTCAAATTGAACGAATTTTTGACAGGTGAGTCGAAACAAAACTACTTTTGTTTTTATATTTAATTGTGCTTAATTTAAACATAATTTTGAAAAACGTCCTATTGGAAGTTGTCTTATCATTAAGAAACCCAGATTATGTCGTGTTATAAAAAATGCAAACAAATAATCAAATTTGCTTCTCGTTGATAAAAATCGTACAACAAATGGACTGTTATAGACATCATTTAAATCAGAATGATTTTGCACTAATATTAATTTTGAAATCGGGCTTAAAGATACTGATAACAATCGGAAAGAGTATTTCTTGTAGGTCCTACGAATGTTTTGTGACTGCCAATCCCATTTCATTTAGCTTAATTTTTGATAAGACAGTCAAAGTTACGCATAACTTCATTAATGCAAATTCTTGGAAATCATTGCGCAGATAATTAAATGAAGTATGGAGTTCCTTTGCATATTTAATTGTGATCTGTATATTGCGTACATAGAAACAAATTAAAACAAATAGTAAAAGGGCAAACGAAAGTCAGCTCAAATGAGGGCTATAATCTCATGAATAAATATGTTTCCTAATCATTACGGGGTCTTGAATTGTAGTATGACATACACCCACTAAAAATTTCGCCATATTGGTGCTTGTATTCAACCAATATTGAAACTTAATTCATTTAAGATTTTCGGCAATACGATACAAAAGCCAATTGATTACAAATGAAATATACCGCATATGTTAGGCGAAACACCACAATATTTTACAAATTCCGAGTTTTGCATGAAACCGAAACAATGGATTGTTAATTTCGTTAATTTTCAGTAAAATTGATAATTACATCAACTTCTGAAAACCACTTCATAAGGGAAATCTATACACCTTGCTTAGAAAAATTTCATTTATCACATTTCGCGGAATTCTTAAAAGTGTTTAGCTATATATTAAATAAGTATATATTATTTGCTTCAGAGAAGTAATATATCCAATTTTCTTATGAAGATTTGCGTACATAGTAACAAATTATTTCAAATTTGACCGTAAGAATACACAAAATTAAGCATATGTATATGAAATTATACATTGTGTCGTTGCTGAAATTAGTTTAACAATTTGGGTTCTATTTGAATTTATTAATTTATATATTTGCAGAACTAATAAAAAATGCGTATATTAGTTCATGTCAGATTATAATATGTAATATTTTTTATTGCTCTGCGCAGTATGTTAGCTGGTAATGAACGTCTATTTATCATCAAACATAATGAGGTGTGCTTAATAAAATCTAGGTCAATATGAAAAGAGGTTTTGTTACGTAGCAGAAAATTATTTTTAATAAGATATAATTATTTTTACTCAGAAACTGTTCATTTAGCGTTCTGAAGAACAGAGCGGAGTGTTAATTTACAATATCTCTTCACCATTCAATGACTCACTTAGAGATTGATCACAATGAATTAACTACAAATTGTTATAAAATCCGTATATATACACAATATATTCAAATTAGTTAATAGATATAAAAGTAAGAATATTACCTAAGTAATTATGTTTGAATCATGTTATTATGGTGAATTAGTTTGAAAAGCGGACCATCGTATTGATGATACTGATAAGGTCGATTATAGTGTTGAACATCATTCGTGGAACATTGGAACTTGGGTCTAAATGGATGCCATATGAGCTCCACCTAAAGGAAAAATTGACTAACCAAGTTACATTAGTTAGTATATAACTGAAAATTGTGTGTAGTGTAGTGTGCGGCAGGATAACTCAGTGGTTAGAGCACCAGATTCCGAAGCAGACGTGCCCAGGTTCGTATCCTGTCCGCGGCAAATTCTGGCCAGTACTTGATGAGTTCCAACTAAGGACGAAACCGGTCTACTGGATGAATTGCCTTTTCTACACTATACATTCTTAGTTTATACTGACATATGTAAGTAATTAATGGGTCAGGTGTTTATATCAAGACCGCAACCTTGATTATAATAATTGTTATCACCACCCGCGCCACCAATGTTCGTTTATTTTATAAATGTTCATTTCAATCCCAATTCCCCATGTAGTGTGGTGTCCGTTCAGTAATGACAGATTGGGATGGCTATTTGGAACTTTGGGTTTAAATGGATGCCATATGAGCTCCACCTAAAGTAAAACAGACTAACCAAGTTACATTAGTTAGTATATAACTGAAAATTGTGTGTAGTGTAGTGTGCGGCAGGACAGCTCAGTGGTTAGAGCACCAGATTCCGAAGCAGACGTGCCCAGGTTCGTATCCTGTCCTCGGCAAATTCTGGCCACTACTTGATGAGTTCCCAATAAGGACGAAACCGGTCTACTGGATGAATGGCCTTTTCTACACTATACAATTCTTAGTTTATACTGACATATGTAAGTAATTAATGGGTCAGGTGTTTATATCAAGACCGCAACCTTGATTATAATAATTGTTATCACCACCCGCGCAACCAATGTTCGTTTAATTATCTAAATGTTCATTTCAATACCATTTCCCCATGTAACGTGGTGTCTGTTCAGTAATGACAGATTGGGCATGGTTAGTTGGAACTTTGGGTCTAAATGGATGCCATATGAGCTCCACCTAAAGGAAAAATTGACTAACCAAGTTACATTAGTTAGTATATAACTGAAAATTGTGTGTAGTGTAGTGTGCGGCAGGATAGCTCAGTGGTTAGAGCACCAGATTCCGAAGCAGACGTGCCCAGTTTCGTATCCTGTCCGCGGCAAATTCTGGCCACTACTTGATGAGTTCCCAATAAGGACGAAACCGGTCTACTGGATGAATTGCCTTTTCTACACTATACATTTCTTAGTTTATACTGACATATGTAAGTAATTAATGGGTCAGGTGTTTATATCAAGACCGCAACCTTGATTATAATAATAGGTGGTTTAAGAGTATTTGATCGGAATTTCGCTAAAAGTTCAGACTTGCAATATTCGAAAAAATATAAATAAGTTAAATGAAAATAGATAGCCACAATGGTCTACTTTATTAGATGAAATTTACAGGTGAGTATTAACGACGCAGTAGATGAATCGAGGGACAAAAGAGCGAAACATCCCACATAAATCTGCAATACCCGAGATTCCTTAATTACCAATATTCAAATAGGTAATAGACTGTTTATAAGCAATATCACCATATTTAAAGTAAACAAATAGCAACCCCCTAAAAAGATTACTTGGAATGAAATTATATATATATATATATATATATATATATATATATATATATATATATATATATATATATATATATATATATATATATATATATATATATATATATATATATATATATTAATAGCATGGAAACGGAAAATTAATTATGCTTGGATTGCCATTGCAGTTTAACATCTTAAGATATATATGTTGAATATCGAAAATATTTTTATATTTATTGAATATATATTTACTGAGTAAAAGGATATATAAATGTAGTCCAATTGGAGAAAAAATTAAAATAATGACGAAATTGCTAACAATTTTGTTAAAGAAATATTTGAAACGAACTGAGGAATTTAATGATACAGCTTGAATAAAGGAAATTTTGACGGTAAAAATATGAGAAGAAAGTGGTTAGGAAACATGCTAATTTTGTTCCTTTGGATCAAATTAGGAAAATTTCGTCTATGTGTAGGCAAGCTGTAGTTTTCTTATGAATCTTAGTGAATAAGAACCAAAGTGAATTACTAAAAAACAGAATAAATGCTGTTTCATATTGCATACATTCACAAGATTCATATTTTGTTTCAACTTTTGGTACTTTCCTGTTAATTGCAGATAACAACGGAGTAAACTTTGAATTGGATTTTTGCACAAGCGGCATAAATCTTTGTTAATGTTAATTTTAATAAGATCACGACAATGCTGCAAAGGATCTAAATAAATATGTAGATTAATGCAGCATTATTTAAGATGAAGAGACTAGTTCGTAAAGATAATGATCGAGCAAATGTTTAAATGATTAATATGACAAACGTACCCATTAAGTACTTACATATGGCAGATTAAACTAAGAATTTCAAGTAAGGAAAAGACAATTCATCCAGTAGACCGTTTTTGTCCATATTGGGAACTCATCCTTTACCGGCCAAGATTTGCCGCGGACAGGGCTCAAATCTGGGCACGTCCGCCTTGGAAATTGGTGCTCTAACCAGTTAACCACCCTGCCGCAAAGTACACACTGTTGTCAGTCATATAGCAACTAATGTAAAACGGTTACTTTTTTACCTTATTAGGTGGAGCTTATATGGCATCCATTTAGACTATCCCCAGTCTGTCATTACTGAACTGACAATACACTAGATGTGCAATTGGTTTTGAAATGAACATTTATATATTTAAACGTACATTGGTTGCAACTGCGTTGAAAACACTTACTATAATTTAGGATTTGAACGTGATATAAACAACTTATCCATTAATTACTTACATATGGTAGTATAAACTAAGAATTTTATAGTGTTGTAAAGGCAATACATCCAGTAGACCGGTTTCCTATTTGATGGGCAACTCATAATGTACTGGCCAGAATTTATCGCGGACAGGGCTCAAAAATGGGTACATCTGTTTTGGAATATGGTGCTCTTACTTCCGTGTTTGCAACTTTGATTATAGTATATTTAAAATAAAATATTTTATTGCAAAACCATTTCTCCATCTTGTGTAGTGAGGATGGTTATTTGTAATTTTAGGCCACAATGAATGCCATATGAGCTCCACCTAAACTAAAAACCTAACTGAGTTAGTTAGTATATTGCTGAAAATTGTGCAGTGTGTGGCAGGGTTGCTCGGGGGTTATAGCATCTGATTCCGAAGCAGAGTTGCCCAAGTTTGAGCCCTGTCCACGCAAATTCTGGCCAGTACATGATGAGTTCCCAATAAGGATTAAACAGGTCTACTAGATGAATTGCTTCATTCCAATATACAATGTTAGTAATTAATGTGTAAACTGTTTATATAAAGTTTGCAACCTTTAATATAATAAATGTTATCACTGCGCTTGCAACGAATTTTCGTTTATATATATATATATATATATATATATATATATATATATATATATGATTCGTTTATAGGAGTGAGATTTAGCCCACAATTAGTCAAAAGACAAAGAGGTAGAGCCTCTCAGATTATAAAGTTTTTTTGTATTTTTCATTATAAATCTACTTCTCTTTGTAATTGTGAATGTACCAAATTTAAAAACCGATGAAATTTCAATTTATTTAAACAGAATTCCATAATAATTAGATATTTTAGATTGCACAACCAGGAGAAACTTATATAAAGGAAGGTATTACCAAGTATAATTCTGAAAACAGTTTTAAACTGGCAAGACCATGCTTTATTGCTTTACGAACAAACATTCCCTTACATCAATTTTTCATTTCGGTTAAGCATTTTTAAACATACTTCCAAAAGTAAAGGAATGAAATTATGACGGTAAGAAATATCGTGAAAAAGTCAAATATATGAATAGACATAAGTACATTACAAACAGATAGAAAAATTATGTGTAAGTTAAGAAAATCTCTATAGAAAATCATTTAAAATTCTAGTAGAAAAAAGCGTACGCAAATTTCGTAAAAAATATTGTACAATAGAATAGAAAAATTTTTTTTAATTTGCTTTCCGGCTGTACACGTTTCATCAAATAGATAAAAAAATAATACATAAAAGTTATGTCATAAAATATATATGTCCAACATTTATTGTGTAAATAAGTAAATATCAATAATTTTGATAGGTTTTTTATCATTTGCTGAACATCACCTTATAAGCTATATCAATATTTGATACAATTATAAGGATACTGGCAAATCCATTATTTTTATTTACTCATATTTATGAAAAGGCTTATGTTATAAATAATAATAATAATAATATTACTAACAGATTTATTATTGAGGCTCTCTGGCCTGAGAAAGGAAAAGGCCAAGTTTTAATCGGAGTGTTATATTATGCATATATGAGAACCATGACGAGCAATTATTTACTTGAAATTATTATTTATTACAATATTATAATTAGTATGCATAGCCATTCCAATATAATATTACAGTTAGAATCTAGAAAATTTTCGAGAATGTTGTTTTCCTGATCACATTTATTATTGTCCTGTGTTCAACAGCGAGAATTAATTTTCATTATCAAAATTAAAAAGATAAATAGAACTGCATATTTTCATAATTTCATAGCATAAAAATTTAAAAGACAACATAGATAAAAGTGTTTCCCTGAACTGCTTTGACAAATAAATGGATATTTAATAAATTTTTGAAAAAAAATTATTCGCAAAATTTCTTACCAAAGTAGGACAGACAGACAAATTCCACATTTTATTCCTACTTCATGAATCTTCCTTATAGGATTCTTAGAGGCCTTTGTCCACTGATTAAAGTGGAATTATTTTATTAAATTATTACATACTCCACAACCATAAAGTTTGCAATGATAAACGATGTACTCTGTTGGCGTATATGATCCAGGGCACAGGGCTAACATGTTTCAAAATTTTTATAGGTTCTAACAGATTTGTAAACACTTTTTCCACGAATTTCAGGTAGTAGCGGCATATTCCAGTATTGACCTAATCCAAATTTTAGACCATTCAATAAGATATTTCCATTTACTAGCGCCTATCATATCTTAGTACAGCTAACTATTCCTTCAATATGTCTCTCAGCAGTAGATTTACCTTGAACGGTCATGTATAAATCATTAATTTATTGCTCATGTTTGATTTCAATGACAACATTGATTACAGCATCATGATAATAAACATAATTTAATTATTTAATACTAAATATTTTATTTGCTTTCAAAAATTAATCGTTTATATTCAATCCTAATGTTATTAAACACCTACTGAAGTTATTAAAATTGAAAGTTTTGTAAAATTTGAGAGAAACTCGATATTTGTTGGATCTATGACTTCATCAGAAAATATGTAGACTCAATCATTAAAGACCTAAGTATGCAAATGTGCAAATATTATTTTAAATTAAATTTATACCAAGTATATTCCTTCCGAATTTCCACTTGTTTCTTTTAGCAGTCTTGATCTTAAATTGTTTACTTAATTACTCATTCTTCAATTTTTCAAACAGTACTTAAGAAATATAAAAATATTCACATCGCAATTCATTGAATATATCGCATTTAAAATTTGCATCATATTACATTTAATCAAAAGCGTTTGAGATATCTATGAAGAAAATAATGCATTGAACTTTTTCTCATTGAGTTAAGTTACATGATTGCATATGGAATGCATTTTATTAATTGTCAAATTGAACATAAAGTAAAGCCAAGTTGGCTTGTATCAAAATCTACAAGCAACTTAAATTCCAAATAATGTAGTATCAGTCGTTATATTGTAGGAGTATTTTTGCGGGGTAGCTATGTAGTTCATGATTCTGTACTCTTCCAACATATCCATGGTGGCTATTATTACTACCCTTACTCATGATCAGTCTCTGATCTTTTTTCGGATGGTTGATGTAAGAATGCTAAAACGAGTTATCACAAGTATATTGTACACAATGTGGCAAATAGAAATAGAATTCACAGTAAGTCCAAATCGACCGTGTTCTGGTCGGCAATAAGAACATATTTTAACACAAATGAATTTCTTAAACACCAGTGACAGTCAAACTAAATTGTCCGTATTCTAGACGGCAAGAGTTAAAATGAGCTCTGTTTTTAAAGAAACATATTTTGCACAAAAGCAATTATTCTTTCACAATTGTCTGAATTGATATGAATACATGCAACCGATTGAAAATACATGATGATATGAACATAGTCACTGTTAAACGTTGTCACTGAAAATGAATGTATGTAATCCGTGTAAAGACTTCAATGACAAAAATTCACAAATAATTAGTTCACAGCTTGCCATATTGTTAACTCATGTCATTATAATAATCCATTATTCTCTGAAATTCAGATAGGCATAGTTAAATGTGAATAGTAAATCCCTCACGTAAACTGCGAATAATCCAACTGAGCGAAATAAATCCATTGTGCCACAATAGACCACCGCGTGTTCCATGCGTATCGCGCGCGGTTCTGTTAATTTAATAAACGACACTATTAATTACAAATAAAATTGCAGTTCAAGAAATCTCAATTAAAACTGATTGAAACTAACAGAGATTGTTTCTAAAATCAGAGTTAAGAGAAATATTGTGTAAGAACAGAGTTAGATTATGTGACTTTAAAGAGTATTGTATTTGTCAAAATCGAACATCGTTGGGTTGTAACCCAGAGCCGCGTGTTACAATATTATCTTCTTTAATTAAATATTAGCAAACGTTGACTTGCTTATTTCAGGCAACTGTTTAGAAACGCTCGTTAGAAAATCGATTGTTATTTTTCCGTCCTTGAGAAAGCTATTAAGCAAATAATGTTTTGAACTTTTTCTCATTGAGTTAAGTTACATGATCGTACATGGAATGCATTTTATTAATTGCCATTTGAACATAACTAAAGTTAAGTTGGCTTGTATCAAAATCTACAAGCAACATAAATTCTAAACAATCTAGTTTCAGTCGTTATATTTTCTTCTTTAATTAATTATTAGCAGACGTTGGCTTGCTTATATCAGACAACTGTTTAGAAACGCTCATTAGAAATTCGATTAATATTTTTCTGTCCTTCAAAATTCCATTTACATAAGTGTAGAGCGCATTAAACTTAAAGCTAATTGGCATAGGTTATAAATCAATATACCAATGTGATCCTTAATTTATTTAATTATATATGTAGATTATGTATGATATGGAGAGAATTGGCAATTGATCTTTGGCATCCAACCTCATGTTTCTCTGTGTACTTTTTGTCATATTAACATTAACACCGTGTAATTTCTCTTTAGTTATTCTATTCTGCCACCTTGAAATTTTTGACGCTGGTATGTCGCCTCTAAATGGTACGTTTAGGAAAACCTGCTTGATGGTATTCTTTCTTGAGCGGATGTGCTGTGGTTTGATGTTGATATCAATGAATTGCTCTGGGTAATTGTTCATTAGCAAAATTTTCCTGAGGTAACTCATTTATTCCTCAATCTTGTGTTACCAAGATGAGTTCCCAATAATGTTGAAACCAGTATATTTGATGAATTGCCTTTTATTTACAAAAAAATTAGTTTATGCAAACAAATGCAAGTTTTTTGTGGTTCAGGAATTTATTTATTATGTTCGCAACCTTAAGTGAAGTAACAGTTATTAGAGAAATACAGCAACATTCATGTGCATGTGGGATATGTAGACAATTTTATGTGCAAAGATTGCAAATTAATAAAAGATTACTTTTAATTATTGACTTAGATAAACTTGTAATTTTTATTTATACGAACGTCTGCAGGACTAAAGAAGTTAACATTTTATATAGGATAATACATCCTGGAGTACTTTTGACATTGTGTATGGTATTATAACAGTCTGGCCATAATATGGGGAGATCCTTTATTTATATAAATTGTTAATTCAATGCTGCTTCAAAAGGTAGAATTGTGTCTATTCTATAACTACAGCTTATGGATGAATGGTAGAATCTTAATGTCTAAAGATTTACCATATTTTCTTCGGCAAAAGTAGACTAATTAAGTAGGATTAATAATTAACTGTAAATTTTGTAACGTGTGGCAATGTGACACAATATTTAGAACTCCTATTGCGAAGAAGACATGCTCATGTTTCAACCCTGTCCACAATTTATTTCTGACAGTTCCTAATAAGGACACAACCGGTTTACACGATGAGATGCTTTAACAAAATTATGAAATGCTTGTTTTATACTGCAAAATGGATGCATAGAATGGGAGTGGATTTTACATCAAGAATATAATCTCGATTACAATCATTATTTTCACCGCCTACGCAACATATTATTGTTTAATTATATTTATGTGAATATTTGTATGTTGAGACTCCATACCTATTAGTAGCTGAGAACCCCAGAGATGCCCATTTGAATCCGATAAACTAGAATTCTCATACATATCTATAAAATTCTTTCCTGATATATTTTGCGCTAATTTGTTTGTGTTTTCAAACCACACGTTAGCTTCCATGCTGATCGTACTTAATTATTAATTTGATAACTTAGCGTTAGGCAAACGAAATGTGAATTTCTTACGTAGCAAAACACCCTATCAAATAACCTGGAAAGAAATAAGACGTGAAAAACAGAATTATTAAATTACCTGTTCCAGAACATCCCCAATTTGTACGATTCAAAAGACAAAAGGATAGCTTTACTATATCCTGGTTTCTTTGCTGAAACACCGCCCCTAGTGAAATATTTGAGGCATCTGTGATTAGCTCGAATGGCTTCGCCGAATATACTGGTGCTAGTGTGGTTATGTCACTTGGCATTTCTTTGGCCCTCTGGAATTTTTATCGATCTACCTGACTCTAGTTTATAGGCCAAGTCATTTTGATCGTGCTCTGTTCAAGTGTGATATGGCATGATAACGATCACAGAATTTTGGCTAGACCTGGAATGAATCGACGATAATAGCTGGTCATGCCCAAGAACCTTCGCAAATAGCGCACGCTCCAGGGCACCGTTACGTCCTTGATAGCTTGGATTTTATTTTCCAAAGGTTTTATTCCGACATTGGGAAGACATTTTCAAGGTACTTAGTTGGAAAGCATCCAATGTTACTCTTTTTGGGTTTGACCAGTACTCCATATTGTTCCAGCTTGGTCAAAACCGTTTCCAAATACTTACGATGTTCATCACGTGAGCGACTAAAAAATTTTCTGTCGTCTATATACACCCTCAAAAATGGACAATTCTGAAGGATCACTTCAGCCACACCCTGGAAAGTCTGACCGGCATTTTTCAAACCAAGAGGAACTCGAAGAAATTCATGCGACCCCCTCCTGAATAAATGACTGCGGTGAGTAATATGGAACTTACCTCCATCGGTATCGGATAGTAAGCTGTCTGGAGATCTAAATTTGAATAAACCGCATATCCCATTATGTCTCGGAGCAGAGTACTCTTGTTAGGCAGAGGATAAGAATCACCCTTCGTCACCGAATTTAATATACGATAATTCCCACAAACCCTCTATTGGCCGGGTTCAGGTTTGGGAACTACCACTTTTGGGGATGCAAAATTGGAATTTGACCTACTAATTTCCATAAACGCTGAATTGACCCGGCTCAGGTTTGGAAACTACCACTATTGGATAAGAAAAATTCGAAATTGAGTTTCTTCAAATCTTATTGTTGCGCATTTGGAGAAATTCGGATACAGCAATATGTTGTTTGTGTTGTGCCAAAGGTTGGGCTTTTGGTGAACAAGGTAACGCAGCCTCTAATTCTATTTAGTGTTCTACCCCTCGCTTTAATCCTGTTCCATTCGCACTGAAAGGTTGAAACACTGCAAAGCGTTTCTCGATGATGTCGGCAAAGTCATGTGCGACAGTGGGATGGGGTAAAAGTAGTATTTAAACTGCCCAAGTGTTACACTCAGTGTGTATTAACAGCCCTACGCATTCTGCGGAGGTCCTAGTTTTGGGATCTAAAGTCAGTTTGAAGTGCGTCAAGCAATCCATCCCAATGATATGGTCCTTACATCGCCACGAGAAAGTTCCATGCAAAAGAAGATTTCTGGCCTAAGGTCAGCGACAATTCTTTCATCCCCCCGACTCCAATCGGACTACGATTTGCGGCCCATAGTTGATAATCAAATGTGGGACAATCTGCTTCCACAACATCTGACCAAACTATGCTTACTTCTGCACCTGTATCGATAAGAACCTTCAGTTCAGTAAATTCATAGTTAATAATGAATTTATTGCTAAATAATCCGGTAATGTTTACCAGGTCTCCGCGTAGGAGGAATCTGACCGTCTTGCTATCTGTTTCGGTGCTATTTGATCTAGTCGCATCTTTCAATTTTTCCTTAATTATGCCTTTAACACCAAAGTCTGGCAGCTTTGAAATGGAACTCCCACCTACGGCTCCACCTAGCGGTGTATTTATACTTTTCCCAGTGATGAATTCCTCTCTACGGGTTTAGTGATTCCTTCACATGTTGGTCCACTTATACTCGGTTATACGCAATTTACTTCTAGGCACATTGCAATTCATCCATTTTCACAATGTGACCTGCACTATCCGCGCGACCCATCGGAGCGCTGACGCATGTGACTCCATCGACGTCTAGAATTTCTATCCTGACTCTAATGTTGCGAAATAGCTCTCGCCATATCATCCGGTTTTGATGTTAATCAGCATCTTCGCTACATAAGTAATGAACACATTCTTGTAGCGTTGGGGTGGTTTCGGTGTCTGACCTAACTGGCTGCATCATGTCAGAATCTGACGTTACAGCATGTAACTGTGGTTACTGTCGTTGATACACTTCGTCTAGCCCTCTGAGTTTACTTGGGGAATCAACGTCTATTGTTTCAAATACCTTTAGTGTGGTTCTAAGCCAATTGTTCAATTCAATGTTGCGGAATTGATGTATACATCTATTCCATTGTATTTAACCAGTCGTCGAACAACATAACAAAACTTCCGCTAGCCGCAAGGCACTAATGCGTTTCGACCTTCTATTATCACCGTCTATATACGGCGGCAAATCGACAATTGAGCATCGAACAGAATAAACTATATATGGAAATCAAATTTAGATATGTGGCTCTAACATCTAGCAGTTTCAGATACATTGTACTTGACGGGAAATCTCGGCTACACAATTTCTATGCACTCACGAACATAAATTGATTGTAGCTTTCGCCATGTATACATATAAAGGCAATACAATTTTTTTAAATTGTTTGCGCGGGTTGTGGTAAGAACTGTTTAAATAAAGTTTGCCATCTTGAAATAACCACTAATCCAATTGTATCTATCCAGTCGCCTAACAGCAAAGCAAAACTACCGCTAGCCGCAACGCGCCGACGCGTTTCGATCTTCCATGATCGTCATCGGAGAACGACGAAAAACTGACTATCGACGATCAAACCACATTGAATAAATATAGAAATCAAATTCAGAAATGCGGCTCTCAAATCTGGCAGACTCACATTCATTAAACTTGACTGAAAATGGCAGCTCCACAATTTCTATGCAGTCACGTATATAAAAGGCTTGCAGCTTTCGCCACATATACATATATAGGCAATATTATTAAACTATAATTCGTTACACGGAGGTTGTAATAATTATTCAAACACGTTTGCGAGATTGAAGTAAACACCAATTCCATTGTATTTAACCAGTCGTCGAACAACATAACAAAACTACCGCCAGCCGCAACACACTGACGTCTTTCGAACATTTATGACGATCGTCCAAGTACGATGGCGCACTGACAATCAAGGATAAAACCGCATTGAATATATATGAAAATCAAATTTAGATATGCGTCTCTCACATCTAGCCGTGTCGCATACATTAAATTTGACAGGAAATGTCGGAAGCACAAATCCTATATAGACATGAATATAAATTGTTTGCGGCTTTCGACACATATGAATATATATGCATTAAAATTTAATAATAATTGCATTCGCGCGTTGTGGTAAAAATTCTTTAAATCAAGTTTGCAAGTTGAAAATACACACCAATCCCATTTTATCTAACCAATCGTCGAACAACAAAACAAATTATCGCCACGCGCAAAGAACTGTCGCGTTTCTACCTTCCATAAACATAGTCAGATTACGACGGCAAACTAATTATCAAGGCTCAAATCGCATTTAATATATATAGAAATCAAATTTAGATATGCGGCTCTCACCTCTACCAATCTCGCATACATTGAACTTTGCTGGAAGTGTCGGCCGAAAACTTTCTATGCATCCACAAACATAATAGTTTTGCGGCTTTCGCCATATATACATATATAGGCAATACTAATTAACAGTAAATGTTGGCACAAGTGGTGAAATCAATTCTTGAAATCAAGTTTGAGGGATTGAAGTAAACACCATTCCCATAGTATTTAACCAGTCGTCGTACAGCACAACAATACTACCGCCAGGCGCAACGCACTGATTCGTTTCTACCTTCTGTGTTCGTTATATTTGTACGACGGCAAATTGACTATCGAGGATCAAACCGCATTGAATATATTTAAAATCAAATTTAAATATGCGGCTCTCACATCTAGCAGTCGGGCATAACTTCATGTTGACCGGAAATTTCGGCTGCACAATTTCTATGCAGTCACGAACATTAACTGTTTGTAGCTTTCGCCACATATGCATATATAGGCAATATAATTTAACAATAATTGTTTTCGCGTGTGGTGGTAACAATTCTTTAAATCAAGTTTGCGAGCTTGAAGAAAACACCAATCCTATTGTACTTAACCAGTCGTCGAACAATATAACAAAACTACCGCCAGCCGCAACGCACTGACGCGTTTCGACCTTGCTTGATTATCATCAGAGTACGACGGCAAACAGACTATCGTGGATCGACCCGCATTGAATATATATGGAAATCAAATTTAGATATGCGGCTCTCACGTCTAGCAGTCTCGCATTCATTGAAATTGAATGGAAATGTCGGCTGCACAATTTCTATGCTGTCACGAACATTACTTGTTTGTAGCTTTCGCCACATATACATATATAGGGAATACAATTTAATAATATATGTTAGCGCGGGCGGTGGTAACGATTATTTAAATCAAGTTTGCGAGCTTGAAGTAAACACCAATCCCATTGTATTTAACCAGTCGACGAGCAACATAACCAAACTACAGATAGGCGCAACGCACTGACGCGTTTTGACGTTCCATGTTTATCATCAGAGTACGACGGCAAACTGATTATGGAGGATCGAACCACATTGAATATATATGGAAACCAAACTTAGATAAGCGGCACTCACATCTAGCTGTCTCGCATACATTGAACCTGACTTGAAATGTCGGCTGCACAATTTCTATGCACTCACGAACATTAACTGTTTTAACTTCCTCCACATATACATATATAGGCATTACAATTTAACAAAAACTGTTTGCGCGTGTAATGGTAAGAATTATTTAAGTGAGGTTTGCGGTCTTCAAGTAAACTTCAATCCCCTTTTATTTAACTAATAGTCGAAAAACACAACAAAACTACCGCCAGCCGCAACGCACTGACGCCTTTCGACCTTCCTTGATCATCCTCAGAATACGACGGCAAACTGACTATCGAGGATCAAACCGCATTGTATATATATGGAAATCAAATTTAGATATGTGTCTCTCACCTCTAGCAGTCTCGCATAAATTGAACTTGACTGGAATTGTCGGCTGCATAATTTCTATGCAGTCACGAATATTAATGCAGGTAACAATTCTTTAAATCATGTTTGCGAGCTTGAAGTATACAACAATCGCATTGTATTTAACCAGTCGTCCAACAACATAACAAAACTACCGCCAGCCGCAACGCACTGACGCGTTTCGAATTTCCTTGATCATCATTAATGTACGACGACAAGCTGACTATCTGGGATCAAACCGCATTGAATATATTTGGAAATCAAATTTAGATATGGGGCTCTCACCTCTGGCAGTCTCGCATACATTGAACATGACTGGAAATGTCGGCTGCAAAATTTCAATGCAGTCACGAACATTAACTGTTTGTAGCTTTGGCCACATATGCATATATAGGCAATAAAATTTAACAATAATTGTTGGCGCGGGTGGTCGTAACAATTCTTTAAATCAAGTTTGCCAGCTTGAAGTATACACCAATCCCATTTTCTTTAACCAATCATCGAACAACATAACAAAACTACTGCTAGTCGCAACGCACTGACGCGTTTCGCCCTTGCTTAATCATCATCAGAGTACGACGGCAAACTGATAATTCAGGATCAAACCGCATTGAATATATATGGAAATGCAATTTAGATATGCGGCTCTCACATCTAGCAGTCTGGCATACATTGAACATGACTGGAAATGTCGGCTGTACAATTTCTATGCAGTCACGAACATTAACTGTTTGAAGCTTTCGCCATATATACATATATAGGCAATACATTTTAACAATAATTATTGGCGCGTGTGGTGGTAACAATTCTTTAAATCAAGTTTGCGACCTTGAAGTAAACACAAATCACATTGTATTTAACCAGTCGGCGAACAACATAACAAAATAACCGCCAACAACACGCAATGACGCGTTTTGACCTTCTTTGATCATCATCAAAGTACGACGGCAAACTGACTATCGAGGACCAAACCGCATTGAATATATATGGAAATCAAATTTAGATATGCGGCTCCCACCTTTAGCATTCTCGCATTCTTTGAACTTGAAAGGAAATGTCGGTTGCACAATTTCTATTCTGTCACGAACATTACCTGTTTTTAGCTTTCGCCACATATAAATGTAGAGGGAATGCAATATAATAATATATATTTGCGCGGGCGGTGGTAACAATTATTTAAATCAAATTTGCGAGCTTGAAGTAAACACCAATCCCATTGTATTTAACCAATCGACGAGCAAAATAACAAAACTACAGCCAGCCGCAACGCACTGATGCGTTTCGACGTTCCATGATCATTATCAGAGTACGACGGCAAACTGACTCTGGAGGATCAAACCGCATTGAATATATATGGAAACCAAATTTAGATATGCAGCACTCACATCTAGCTGTCTCGCATACATTGAACATGACTGGAAATGTCGGCTGCACTATATCTATGCACTTACGAACACTAACTGTTTGTAACTTTCGCCACATATACATATATAGGCATTACAATTTAACAAAAACTGTTTACGCGTGTAGTGGTAACAATTCTTTAAGTGAGGTTTGCGGTCTTGAAGTAAACTTCAATCCCCTTTTATTTAATTAATCGTGTAACAACATAAAAAATCTATCGCCAGCCGCAACGCACTGGCGCCTTTCGACCTTTCTTGATCATCATCAGAATACGACGGCAAACTGACTATGGAGGATCAAACCACATTGTATATATATCGAAATCAAATTTAGATATGCGGCTCACACCTCTAACAGTCTCGCATAAATTGAACTTGACTGGAAATATCGGCTGCACAATTTCTATGTAGTCACGAATATTAATCGTGGTAACAATTCTTTTAATCAAGTTTGAGAGATTCAAGTAAACAAGAATCCCGTTGTATTTACTAAGTCGTCGAACAAAATAACGAAACTACCGCCAGCCGCAACGCACTGACGCGTTTCAAGCTTTCTCAATCATCAGAGTACGACGGCAAATTGACCATAGAAGATCAAAACGCACTGAATATATTTGGAAATCAAATTTGGATATGGGGCTCTCACTTTTAGCAGACTCGCATACATTGCACTTGACTAGAAATGTCGGCTGCACAAATTCTATGCAGTTACGAACATTAATTGTTTGTAGCTTTGGACACATATACATATATAGGCATTATAATTATCAATAATTGTTTGCGCGGGTGGTGGTAACAATTCTTTAAATCAAGTTCATGAGCTTGGAGTAAACACAATTCCCATTTTATTTACCCAGTCGTCTAACAACGTAACAAAACTACCGCCAACCGCAACGCATTGACGCGTTGCAAAATTCCTTGTTCATGAACAGAAAACTACGGCAAACTGACTATCGTGGATCAAACCGCATTGAATATATATCGAAATAATATTTAGACATGCGGCTCTCCCCACTAGCAGTCTCGCGTAAATTGAACTAGATTGGAAATGTCGGCTGCACAATTTCTATGCACTCACGAACATTAATAGTGGTAACAATTCTTTAAACCATGTTTGTGAGCTTGAAGTGAACACCAATCACATTGTATTTAACCAGTAGTCGAACAACATAACGCTGTTAGCGCCAGCCGCAACGCACTGAAGCCTTTCGACCTTCCTTGATCATCATCAGTGTACGACGGCAAACTGACTATCGAGGATCTAACCGCATTGAATATATAAGAAAATCAATTTTAGATTTCCATATATACCGCATATCTATATTTGATTTCCATATATATTCAATGCGGTTTGATGCTGATGATAATTATGGAAGCTCAAAACGCGTCAGTGCGTTGTGGCTGGCGGTAGTTTTGTTATGTTGTTCGAAGACTGGTTAAATACAATGGGATCGGTGTTTACTTCAAGCTCGCAAACTTGATTTACAGCATTGTTACCACCACCCGGGCTATCAATTATTATTAAAAAATATGCTGCAATCACATTAGAATAAGAATAAATATATTTCATGTTATGACATGAAATTTTATTTGATGAATTAATTAGCGCCTATTTTATGTGTTATATGACGACTTAATTTTGTAATGTTTCTATTGAAATATTTAGATTAAAACAATAAAAAGAATCAAAAACAGATTAATTCGGATGTTTATAATAATAAAAATACAATAAAACTAGTGGATCTTTTGTAAGGAAAATTTAACAAATCGAAATGGTAAGGTCTATTTGATCATAATTTTTTTAAAACATCCTTGAAATATATAATATACTCGGGATAATTTTATAAGTACAAAATATACTTATGAAATCTCATATTATTTTTCAAAACAATTCGTAAATACTTAAATATTTCCGATTGCACATCCTACAAAAACACATATTAAAGAAGGTTTTCGCAAATAAAATTTTTCACAGTACTATTTTTGCAAGAATATAATTTATCAGTTTATGAAATATAATCCCGTGTAAATTAATCCACACAAACAAATATTTGTCGTGATAAAATGTAACAGAAAATAATGAGACTCTACATAATTTAGTGCTCACTTAAAAATACGTAAATGACATTATGTTAATTTCGTAAATTTTATGCATTTGTGATTGGAATTTTGAATTTCTTATAAACTAGGTGTAATAAATATTTTACATGCATTTTCAAGCAAAATAAGTGATGTATATCTTACAAGTTGATGCCCCATGATCTGCATGCCCATTTCCAATTATAATAAGGATAGAGCAGTTTGTCCTTATGGTGGCATTGTCACGGCTTTTTCGGACTAAGCCTAAGAAAGTCTATGTCACCTTGGAATCTAAATATCGCTAGAACCTATTCAATTATGAACGCATAACAAGTTAATCCTGGTGTATCTGAAAAGAATATTTATCATACCGTCATGGCAATTTTAAACTATTTCATTGTGAATATCTATTTCCACAAGGGTCATTTTTAAAATATTTATTTTGACATACAATAAAAACCGTATTTTAATTATGCTCAAATGCGGTCCTACAAATATAATATTGAATAAGCCAGCGTTTTCTTAAAGCTGTCATTTTGCAATAAATTTTATAAACAGTTAACGTTGCTCACAGTGAAATTATGATTATGAATCGTTCTATTGTCTGTGACGTAGGCGTCTTGGATTTCATTGCTAATTATATTGTAGGAGGTTTTGCAGTTATTGTAATATGTTTTGCGTGGAAACTGTCTATTTCGTAAAAACATCCTACTCCTACATTTTCATGGTGACTCTTAACACCACCCGTTCTATGATCAGTCCCTGAATTTTTCCGAAGGGTGAAGTAAGAAGACTCATACATGTTATCAGACATTTATTGAATTTTATATTGCAAAGCAAGAATCAATTCAGAGTTAATCCAAAAAGTCCGTGCTCTAGAGGGTAACAAGATAATATATGGTGAATATAATTAAATGACTTATGCACAAGTAATTACTAGAAACACAATCGGCTGAACGTGATGAATTCATTTAAATGATTAAAATTGTACGATAATACAAATCCAGACTGATTAGTTATTTAGTTTAAAGTCACTAATAATGGATTAGAAGGAACACAATAATAGATGGATAACAATCGTGTAACATCAGTGTTAAAAACATCCCAAATAAATTTTCTACTGTTTTCTAGGTTTTGAATGTTTGAATTATATAAATTTATTGAACTATAGAGTTTTGGAAAAGAGATTGAGAAACACCTGAAGTTTGGTTGATTATAATCATGACTGGACTGTTAGAAGTTGTGTAGAATGTGGATAATGCACGTTAATGAAATAAATCCATTGTTTGAACACAGAGGTATAAAAATCAACCGCATGTTACCTGGGTATTGCGCGCGGGTGTCTATATTTCTGAAACAAAACCCTATTATTTATAATTGAATTTGCAGTTCAAGAAATCTCAATTAAACGTGCTTGAAACTAACAGAGATAGTTGCTGAAAACGCAGTTAAGAGAAATATTGTGTAAAAACAGAGTTAGACTATTTGACCTTAAGGAGAAATATATTTGTCAAAATTGACCTTCGTTGGTTTGTAACGCTGAGCCGCGTTTTACATTATCGTCGTATTTGTTTAAAGTGGTTTAGTTAAAAAGCCAGATATATATATTTGCTTGTGTGAATCCTCACCTGTGTCATTCTATTAAGATAATCCAGCAGATGTTAAACACTATAATTTTTGTCCTGTGGCCTATTCTCTATTTAAATTTATTTCCAAAACAACTGCAGTAATGTCATACTGTGCACTGGCTTTTAACTTAAAGCTAAGTGCTGTTGTAAATTGAATTAAGCTGGTCTACATTCGGAATTAATGAATAGGACTGGACGCTCGTAGAAACGGACAAACAGAATTATATCTTGCGCGTAAATATGCATATACTGTATACTTCTGATTCCTCATTTTAATCTGACATCCACAGATTTCAAACAACTGTTGATATAAATAATGTTATTTAGCTGCAGTAACCGTATCTTTATCTCTTTAAAGAATCCGAGATTTATGTAAGTTAATTTAGAGTCGCAAAAAACGAAATTACGTTTGCTGATATAGTTTAAGTAAAAACGTTTACGAAATCTCATTTTTAGAAAGCGGTCAATTATATTAGAACGGCTACTGGTCAGCAAGTACGGCATTTTGTGATCTATCATATTTCATAAACGAATTTTGTCATCTTTTTTCAATTAAAATATTCTAATATTAAGTCGGTGTTTTAAATAAAGACACAAAATACGCACATTAAGACTGCACCAAGGAACTTACCTTTTCATGTTATACTTAATAAAAATATTTAATTAAGCTGGCGATAATAAATTAGTCGGTCATTGCTGAATATGTGCCAAAACTGTTGATGAGTACGCCAGGCATTTAGAGAACTATACCTGCCATACTTCTGCGTCTTTTACACACCAGTGAATGATGATACTTTGTATGTTGCAACTAGAATCATTTAACGGGTTACCCTTTGGTTTGACGGTCTCGTGTACTCATTCCCTTAAGCAGTAATTTCAAAGTTCGTCATATTTCATTAACCTAGCCTACAACGTCTACGCGTTAGAAGACAATGCAAATTACTCTGGAATCTTAGCAAAGTTACTTTCTGATTGGTTGCTTATTAGCTTCTTTGGCCAGATGAGTATATAAATCACGACATCTCTGCTTCTCTTATTGTTTTAGCAAAGATTGTACGTGTTCTGCACCAATATATAGTCAAATTTTCCAGGATGTTTTATTGCTTTCTCCACAGGGCACACAAAATACCAACTACTTTGACTGTTATACGAGTCTCATTTCAACAAAATTTTATTTATTAATCATACCAAAACAAATTTATTTTTGATTTACGAATTATAGCCTTCAGCGGCGATTAGAATAAAAAATATTAATAATGTGGTGTTCTATATTTCTTTACAAAGCAAATTGCGCTAATCAATGAAAAACAAAACGTACTTTTATCTACTCCAAACTCAAGAGGATTTTAAAATAGAAATCCAGCTTAGATTCTCTGTCTTTGATTAAGTGGCGACGTCTCTATCCTATACAGTCCTATGAACAAAAAGAAATATAATGAATTGCTTACTGGGGTCTTCTGACGCATAACAAGTCTACATAAATAGGGGCACATTTATGGTTTGCGTTACCGCGGAATATCTACGTACAAATTGCCGTCAACAGAACATTAACAGATGTCCCTTAGTAACCGCTTAACGATGTAAAGCAGCACGGCTATTAACTTCTAATATTAAAAAATCTGACCACAAGAAATATTGGAAAATTCGTCACCCTTCCATCAAATATAAAGTTTTGTATTTAGGCAAAAATATCTTCTCCAATACTCTTCAACTGGTAACGAGCAAATGACTGTGTTTAACTTGTTTGTAAATAGTAAGTCCTTTTTTCTAAAATACAATATCTGCTTCGGTTTTATTGCTTTATGCCCAAGCGTCCTCATCATTTTTTTATAGTTGTGGTCTTCATTGTCATGTTTAATATTGGGTTAACCATCAAAATTCAAATAATCAGTCTAAAGCGGTGTCTGTTTTTTTAATTAGACCTCCTTACTGCACGCATATGTCCACCAAATACATGTTAAATTTATATAATCTGGTTAAAATACTTGTGTCTTAGTCGAAATCAATAAATTATAACAAATAAAGGAGATTTCTTTTTAAAACTTTACTATTTAAATGCAGCAAAATACGGCTCACCATAAAGTGAATATGTTATAAGACAGTAATGTAGCTTGTTCGTAAGACCATCTTAATGTTCTGACAAAAAATGACAATAGATTTTGTTATATACAATACACGGCTCACGTCAAACATAAAAGAATTTATTTAAATGCTTTGGAACCTAATTATTACTCGTTACGGGAAATTATGGTGATATACTTGGACGAAAAATTTCAAACATTATGTTGTTAAATTGAAATAACGATCTGGTTAGAATTTTAATTGAACACTTACGTAATTCTCTAGAAATTCCAATAGAAGACATTCAATATAAAATGTTACCGCCGCTACTTACGAATATTTAAAGCATTTTATATTTATGAAACAGTACATATATGCATTGGTTTATTAGGCTATTAGCTCAGTCTATCGATAATTATATGGTGACGGTTAAACTATGTGCTATAATAATAGTAATCTAGCTATTCAGAATTTTCCGTCATGTTGTACTTAAAAACAATGCCCTAGACTTACTTTCAAAATTATCTATCTTCACTACTACAAAATTCGAAAGTAGAAATCCTCAAGAGTTGTGTATAAAATTCAGCAATGTTTTCCATTAATTGTTTCTGGATTACTGTAAAGATAGCCTGTATACAATGGTGCATATTGACAATAATAATATGTCTTATAGCTCTTAAAAAGAATACTTGTGTATGTGGATAGGTTATTTACAAAGCATGAAGAGTTTGGAATGGAAGTCGAGTACGATAAACGCACTTTTTAAAAGAAAATTATACCAGTGGTTTAAATTATGTAAGACCAAAATAATTCATTATACTTACACAAATCTGTTCTAAATATAGGCTAAGCGAATTTTCTGTGCAAATGAATTGACTATTAGACTTATTATGTCTCATCTATATTCAATATACGATATTGCATTGAGTAGCGTGATATATCTATATACTGATTTGTTAATTACAAGATAAATTCTTTATAATATCTTTGAATTAAGTCTGTTTTGTTCTACATAGAAACAATACATGGAATAACTGCACTTTATGTTTCCAACCTGCCTTTTAAATACAGAGACGCAAAAATATCAAATATGCGTATATATTAGGAATTATTAATTGCGTGACATTTTCTGAATTAAAATTTTAATAGTTGTTTGCAGTAATAAATACAATGTGCAAAAGTTAATAAGCGGTATTTATGCCTTGGACACTGAACAATGAAGAGGAAAAGAGGCTGCTTCAAAAATAACAACCAATAGTTAAAGAGTTTTTATTAACCGATAGTAATTCAATTGCATTAATTCGTAATTTTATTACAATAATTTGTGTTAAGAATTTGGAATAATCCTCTTTAGTTTGCGTCACTTGGAATAGTGCACAAAATATAAAAGGCATAGTCTAGCGCATACAGTGTCCATTCTCTCGAGGTATTTTCCCACTTATAGGAAGTTTGGTGTGAGCTACCCAACAACTAATGGATTTGCAAAAGATAGACAAAGCGACTTTATGAAAGACGAAATTCAGTCCCAGTTTTATGCAAATAATTAAGTATTGATTGAGTACACAGAACACACACACACACACACACACACTGTATATATATATATATATATATATATATATATATATATATATATATATATATATATATATATATATATATATATATAGAGAGAGAGAGAGAGAGAGAGATTTCCTGCGAGCAAAATTAAAGTGACATTAATTGATAAATTTAAACCACCTTGGCTGATTGAAACGAATTTTGTGCAAAAACATTTTTCGTTTATTTTCTAGAACAGTATATATTCTTTTGTTTTGTGCGTAATTTCAGTTTTGGTAATCTGTACGTGACTGGCCTGACTTTTCTTAGCAAGCTGCATTTATTCCTTTACTACAATTTATTTTTATAATTACTCGATCTTCACAATATACCTCTGTTCTGACTTTGTATTTTGTATCGTACATATTGGGGACGTTCTGGAACAGGTAATTTAATAATTCTGTTTTTCACGTCTTAAGAGTAACATGGGATGCTCTTTCGTTAAGTGCCTTGGAGAAATACAATCCAAGGTCGGAATTAAACATTTGGAAGATAAAATCCAAGCTTTCAATGACGTAACGAAGCCCCGGAGCGTGCGCCAGGTGCGAAGGTACTTGGGCGTGACAAACTACTATAGTCGCTTCATTCCAGATCTAGCCGGAAATCCATGATCGTTATCACGCCATCTCACACGTGAATAGAGCACGATCAAGAAGTCTTGGACTATAAACTTGATTCAGACAGACCGAAGAAAATTCCAGCGTGCCAAGGAAATGCTAAGTGACATAACCACACTAGCACCTGTAGATTGGGAAAAGCCATTCGAGCTAATCACAGATGCCTCAGATGTTGCAATAGAGGCATTTGGTCAGCAAACTGACCAGGATATAGTAAGATTGATTGCGTTTTATAGCCGCAAACTTAATGATTGAGAAAAACGTTATGATACGTTTGGTAAGGTGCTTCTAGCTCTGTATGCCACAGAGCTAAATTTCAAGCACTATTTAAATGGCCATCAATTCAATTTATTGACAGATCATAAGCTGTTGATCAACATACTTGGTAAAACAGCGAGGCTTAATTACTCTCGCAGAGTGAATTCTCAAATTACCTGGTTAGTAGAGTTTTGATTTCACTGTGTCTCATATTGGTGGTAAAGAGAATGTGATAGCCGATGCACTTAGCATACGTACACATAGACGTAGTCAAAATGCCCGAAGTCCATGGCCAAAAATATTTGCTCACAATGGTAGTTCGTTTTAGTTGCCAATTTGAACTAGCGATTTTGGCACAACTCGTTCAGGAAGAATACAACATCAGCCGAAGAACTACGATTACGTCTATTATTAGCCATATTCTTTGAGAAGGTGGTGTATATAGTAGAAGATAATTCCTCCGACAAAATTAAAGTGACATTTATTGATAAATTTAAACCACCTTGGCCGATTGAAACGAATTTTATGTAAAATGAAATCATTCGTTTTTTTCTTGAACGTTCTTCGTTTAAAAACCTGAGTGTATATATTCTTCTGAATTGTGCGTAATTTTATTTTTGGAAATCTGTATGTGACTGGCCTGACTTTCCTCAGCAAGCTGCATTTATTCACTTTCTCCAATTTACGTTTAGAATTACTCGATTTTCACAGTTTACTCCTGCTATCATTTTTTTCTTTTAAAGCCTTCATTTTGGGTACGTTCTAGAAGAGTTAATTTAAAAATTCTGTTTTTCACGTCTTATTTCTTTCCAAATTATTTGATCAGGTGTTTTGCTACGGAAGAGGTTCACATTCCGTTTGCCTAACACTAAGTTATCAAATTAATAATTAAGTACGATCAGCATGGAAGCTAATATTAAGTTTGTGGATACAAGAAAATTACCTTAAGATTTAGCCGGCATGAATTTATTAGATGTGAGCGAGAGTACTAGCTTATCAATTGGTCAGTTAAGGACTGAACACGACTTGACATGTATGGGATTCTCAGTTAATAATTCGTTCCTACAAGTTATTATTTGATTATATTTTCATATAGAATTGTTAATTAATTTAAGTAAAAGTAAATATTTTATTCATATTTTCTCTGTTGTCTTGCTTAAGTTTGTAGAACAATGCACAATTTTTATTTCGGGTTTATCTAAAATTTAACAAAAATTTTATTGCACATGTGATTTCAAGAATGTTCAATAAAAATAATTTTGGACACCCGCTTCTACGAAATGTTACCTCGATAATGCTTTATGCAACTGAAAAGCAATATTTATTTTTATTTATAGGAAGGTTTAATTAAATGGGTGAAAATATTTGCTGATAATATTGCGAATTGCTAACATTTTACATAATAATGTGCACTTTTTTTCAAATTGAAAATATATAAAAGTAGTGATGTATACAAGTATAGAAAGCTCAACAAATTAAGCAGCACAAACATGAATTGTTTGTTCACAATTTCAATTGTCGTTACAAGTCTTCTTTTGAATAGTTTCTTCGCCAATGCTACATCCAAATATCTAACTAGCATAAATTCTTCGTACGTCGGTTACGTTTCGGTAGATGTTGAAGGAGATGCTAATACTGATACAACCGTCGATACTTAGAAAACCATGAAATACTTCGATTTGGAATAGTTGAAGTTTCCTAAATTCTAACAGGTTCTGATTTGTACAGCTGACGTTGCCGTTAATTTACAGTGCTTGATATATCGATTCAAATATAATTTAAAGCAAAAACTTAATTTCTTTGTATGAATTAATAGAATAGAATAAAATAGAATAGAATAGAATATCGACATTTTGATTCAAAACCACATGTTCCATCAAATAATAACATTGTAAAATGTACAATATAAAAAAAGTTATCACATCACATAAAAATGTGCAATTAGTCTCATGTAGATAAGTAAATCTCACTAGTTGTACTGTACAATATATCAATATCAGAAAGTTCGGCTGTAAGGTATAATAGATTCATCATCAAAATTAGGAAAAATAAAGGTATAATTCGAGTGTAACATTATGCAAAAAAATGAGAACCATGACTAGCAATTGATTGTATGTATTGTTGACTAACATGATGATATAATGCATAACATTTCAATTTTAATAATACAGAAATTGGAAATCAAAATCTCAAGAAATTCTGTTTCCGATAACAATTATCCTTGTCTTTTATTCAACCATGAGAAAGTATTATCATAATCAAAATTTAAAAAAATATCAGTAGGATTGAAGACTCTTTCTAGTTCGGTTGAAAAAAATTTAAAAGACATCTTAGATGGAGGAGTTTCTCTACACCCATTTGGCAATTGGTTATAAATTTTTTATATATTCGAAGAAAAGAATAACTTGCTCGCAACATTTCCCACAAAAGGAGGAGATATTGCCAAATGTCCAGATCCTGATCTAACTTTATAACTCTTTCTTATTGGATTCGTATAGGCACCAGTACACTGGTTCAAATGGAAGACTTTTTTGCAATAGCGCTTCCTTCGAAACCATAAAGTTTGAAGTGATACAAACTGTAATCTAATGGCGTATATAGTGCAGGAGATAGGACTAATTTGTTTCATAACTCTTCTTTGTATAGATTATTTCTTATTGGACAAACCATTTTTTCTGGATTCCATGTAGCGACAGCATATTTTTTTATCGGTCTAATCCATATTATATACATTTTAAGTTTTATGTCATTCGATAAGTTATTTCTATTTATTAGAGCCCATCTTTTCTTGGCACTGCCTATTATACTTCCAATATGTCTCTCAGCAGAAGCTGTAAATTGAATAGTTATGCCTAAATCCTTTATTTCTTGCATAAGTTTAATCTCAAACACATCATTAATCATAGAATCATGAAAATAAACATAATGAAAGTTTGTTCTGCTACCTATTTTTAAAGCTCTCGCCTTTTTATTGTTTATTCTACGCCCTAGTGTAATCAAATATCTACTCAAATCATACAAATCTAATGTCACATTATTTTTGGAGAATTCGACATTTTTTGGTCAATTGGAAAGAATATTTTTAAATCATAAGCGAATTTGGAAACTCGACCGTTAAGGATCTTAATTTCTAAATGTGCAAATACGACTTTAAATAAAATTGCCCCCAAACTTATCCCTGTGGAATTCCACTTGTTACTCTTTTCGTATTTGATATCAAATCGTTTACTTGAATACTCATTCTTCGATTATTTAAATAGTATTTAAGTAATCTAAAACTATTCGGATCAATATTCAATAAACTAATCGCATTCAAAATAGCATCAAAAGAAATAGAGTCAAAAGCTTTTGAGATATCTATAAATACAATTAGTGCATCTAACTTTTTCTCATCTAATGTAATTACATGTTTCCATATATAAAGCATATTAGTAGATGTCGATCTATCTTTCGTATAGCCATGTTGACATAAATCAAAATCAGCCGGCAACATACGTTTTAAATGATTAAGTATCAATCGTTCTGTTATCTTAAAAACGAAGGGATAATAGAGATTAATCTATAATCAATGGCACACATTGTCTTACTTACTTTTGGAAACGGTCTAGATACTATCGTTAGTATATTGATTGGTCATTTCCTTTTCTTCAAAATTCTATTTATAAAGTTGCAGAGGGCATTCATAAAAGTTAAGAATAATTGAAGCAGGTTATCAATCAAAATACCAGGGTGATCTTATTGTTCTTTTTTAATTGATTTTTAACATTAATTTTATGAATTCATCACAGTCGATAATAAGTCCTGGTTCCTGGTCTCCCAAAAGATCAAGTAGTTCCATGAAATTTCTTTCATTTTGTGGATTACATAACAAATTGCCAAATACTTCATCCAATTCACAGAGAAATTCATACTCAGTCTTATCCACAGGTAATATAAGCTTTAACTTTTCCTTATATTTACTGTAATCTGTGAGGAGTTTGTATCTCTAGTCTAGGATTACTCTTCATTTTGGCCAAAATAATTCGTTCTGATCTTTGACGAATTATCAGCAGTGATGAATTAATTTCTTTATCAATCAGATCTAACCTCATTTGTTTAATACTATTGATAAGACTACACTTTATTATATTATCTCGTTTAATTCTTAGTTTACATAATTTCCTATTATTCGTTTCGGTATAATGTCCGTAAACGTAGATGCCTGAAATAAAACAGATAATAACGATAAAACAGAAGAAACAAATTCGTCAGTGTTCAAGATATAAAAACTTTCATAATCAATCAGTATGCTTAACTCTCTAAAAAGATTCCAGTTGATTCTGGAACATTGCACGTGTGCATTTTCAAAATTAAGTTTCTGTGTTTTGCTACTCAAGATTTTCCATTGTAAAATAATTTGTTTGTGATCCAATTCTTTGAAATAGTTAACAACATCATAACTGTGTGATTTCACCGTTTCAATTTCTAAGTATACATGATCTAAGCATTGCGAACCTCTAGTTGTTTCTTTTATAATTTGCTTGAGATCATGATTAGTAAAAAAATGATTATTTCACAGTCATGTTACTTATTATATTCACCTACCAACACATTATAGCCATGACAGTCAAAAATAAATTGAAAAGAATAAGTAAATGTTTGATCATCATATAAAGTAGCATACAGCGGTCTGTAAACTGCGGTTAAGATCAGATTATCAATTTGTATAGATAAAAAAATCAATGTTAGCATTATCTTGACTAGTATGTAAAGTTTTCGCATTTAATACAGATTGACTATAAATGAGCACTCCTCCACCTCTTTTATCCAACAATCTGTCTTTTCTGAATAAAGAATAGTGAAGAATATCCAATTCATGGTTTTCAATATCCTTGTTAAGCTAAATTTCAGATAATATTATAAAATCAAAATCGTTACTTATTAAAATATTACACAGCAAAAAGGTTTTGTTCCTAACACTTCGAAAGTTGGCATAAAATAAAGTAAATGTAGAATACGATCTATCTAAACAATTATCGACTTTTACTGGTTCAGCTTTGTTGGCTTCTTTATTGTTCGTTTCCCGGGTTTTGAGGCCATACCTCTTCTCCTCCCGCTATCCACGAAATTTAGCAATGATATATCGTTTTTTGTTCATGTATCTTCTCTCGATAAATTCCTTAAATATCGTGGTCAGAAGTAGATGGCTTCCGGTCCTGGTTGTTCTTTAGCTTTTTTGCTTTTGCCAACTTTCGTTGGAGAAATGTTTTGTCACGTCCAATAAATATGCTATGAAAATTCGGATTCTCACCTTTCCTTTGATTGACGGCCTTGATCTGCATATTCGTTGGCCTTTTTGATATATTTATAACCACCGGTAGTGGACGATCGTATCGTTTTCCCACTCTAAAATATTTAGCCATGTCAGCATGCGTCTCATATTTGATCAGGACGTTTAATTTCTCGATATGTTTAACGTCAGCATTTTCATCAAGGTTAAATAAAATTAGCTGTTCTTGTTTGATAATCCGCGCTGATACATCATTCTCTAATACGTTTATTATTTATAGTCTGGACATTTGGCGATCTCTCCTCCTTTGGTGGGGAATGTAGCGAGCAAGTTATTCTCTTTTTTTGCAAATTTTCAAAATTTGCAATCAATTAGTAAAGGGCTTTAGAGAAACTCCTCCATCTAGGAGGTGATATATGTTTTTTTATGTACTAAACGAGAAAAATCTACAATTCCACTGACAAATTTTGATTATGATAATGCATTCTCCTGGGTGAATAAAAGACAATGTTAATTGTTATCAGCAAACACCTTCGTGAAAATTTCATTTACACATTCCATATTAGTCAACACCACTAATAAGATATGTCGTTTAATTTGCTTTGTTAACGTCAAGCATAAAAATGATCAACAATGCGGTTTGATCATAGACAGTTAGTTTGACGTCGTATTCTCATGATGATCATAGATTTTCGAAAGGCTTAAGTGCATTGCGCCCGCCGGTGTTTTTGTTATACTGTCTGGCGGTAGTTTTGTTGTTTTTCGACGACTGGTTAAATACAATGGGATTGATGTTTACTTGAAATTGTTCAGCTGATATTTGCAGTCAAGATCATTGTATTCGAGATTTCCAGAGATAAGAGGCGCATATCTAAATTTCATTTTCATATATTTTCAATGCGGTTTGATCCTCGATAGTCAATTTGCCGTCGTAATCTGATGATAATCATGGAAGGTCAAAACGCGTCAGTCCGTTACGGCTGGCAGTAGTTTTATTATGTTGTTCGTCGACTGGTTAGATACAATGGAATTGGTGTTTTCTAGAACCAGGCGAACTTTTTTTAAAGAACTGTTACCGCCACCCGCGCAATCAATTGTTTTTATATTTTTTATTGCCCATATATATGCTGTGAAAATTGCAAAAGTTTTATGTTCGTGACTGCATAGAAATTGTGCAGCCGACATTTCCAGTCAAGTACAATGTATGCGAGACTGTTAGATGTGAGAGCCGCATATCTAAATTTGATTTCCATATATATTCAATGCAATTTTAACCTCGATAATTAGTTTTCCGTCATAATCTGATGGTGATCCTGGAAGGTGGAAACGCGTCAGTTCGTTGCGCCAGGCGGTAATTTTGTTTTGTTGATCGAGGACTGGTTAGATCCAATGGGATTGGAGTTTATTTGGTGCTAGCAAACTTAATTTAAAGTGTTGTTATCACAACGCGCGCATGCAATTATTGTTAAATTTTAATGCCTATATATGTATATGTGTCGAAAGCTGCAAATAATTTATGATCGTGGCTACATAGAATTTGTGCAGCCGCAATTTCCAGTCAAGTTCAATATATGCGAGACAGCTAGAATTGTGAGAAGCATATCTAAATTTGACTTCCATATATATTCAATGCGGTTTGGTCCTTTATAGTTAGTGTGCCGTCTTACTATGACGATCGTCATGGAAAGTCAAAAGACGTCAGTGCGTTGCGGCTGACGGTAGTTAAGTTAAGTTGTTCGATGACTGGTTAAATGCAATGAGATTGGTGGTTACTTAAATCTAGCAAATTTGATTTGAATAATTGTTACCACCACCCGTGCAATCAATTATTGTTAAATAGTATTTCCTATATATGTATATGTGGCGAAAGCTGCAAAAATTTTATATACGTGACTGCATAGAAATTGTGCAGCCGTCATTTCCTGTCAAGTTCAATGAATGTGAGTCTGCTAGATGTGAGAGCCGCATTTCTGAATTTTGTTTCCATATTTATTCACTGTGGTTTGATCCTTGATAGTCAGTTTGCTGTCGTACACTGATGATGATCTTTGAAGATCGAAACGCGTCAGTGAGTTGCGCCTGGCAAAAATTTTTTTATGTCGTTCGACGACTGGTTAGATACAATGCGATTGGTTAAACGAACATTGGTTGCGCGGGTGGTATTAACAGTATATAATCAAGGTTGCAGTCTTGATACACTGCATTAATTACCCACATATGTCAGTATAAACTAAGAATTGTATAGGTGTAGAAAAGGCAATTATTATCACCATAACCAATGTTCGTTATTATATAAATGTTTGTTTCAATACCATTTCCCATGTAATGTGATGTCTGTTCAGTAATGACAGATTGGGCATGGTGGATTGGAACTTTGGGTCTAAATGGATTACCATAGGCTCCACCTAAGAAAAATTGACTAACAAGTTACATTGGTTAGTATATAACTGAAAATTGTGTGTAGTGTAGTGTGCGGCAGGATAGCTCAGTGGTTAGAGCACCAGATTTGAGAGCAGACGTACTTGGAGTTCGTATCCTGTCGCAAATTCTGGCGGTACTTGATGGGATTCCCAATAGGACAGAAACCGGTCTACTGGATGAGTACCTTTCTACACTATACAATTCTTAGTTTCTACTGACATATATGGTAAATAATAGGTCAGGTGTATATCAAGACCACAAACTTGATTATATAATAAATGCGATTGGTGTTTTCCTGAAGCTCGCAAAAATTCTGTTTTTCCACGACTTATTTTTTCCAGGTTATTTGATCGGGTGTTTTGCTACGTAAGAAGTTTCACATTCCGTTCACCAAACGCAAATTTATCAAATTAATAATAAAGTTTGATCAGCATGGAAGCTAATCTTAAGTTTGAGGACACTAGAAATTTAGCTTAAGTTATGGCAGGAATGAATTTAATAGATGTAAATGAGAGTACTAGCTTATCAGATTCAATTTTACAATTAAGGACTGAACACAAATTGGCATATGTGGGGTTCTCAGACCGTAAAATGTCAGGAGCCTCTACAAAATATAGCGATCGCTTTAGTCCAAAAATATTCAGTCTACGGCCATTTAAATCGGAAAACCACTCAAGTTGGTTCGGGGATGCCAAAATGATATTTACCGCTTATCATATCGTAAACCCTATGGAGAATTTTTTTGGAGAATGGATGGCATTGCCTGACAATTTCAGAAACGCCTTGGAAAATTTTAGAGACAGAACTGTGGAAGAAAATCCGTATAATGCATTTGAGTTAATAATGGCCGAAATTCAACAGAGATATCAGCCTGGAAGATTGGGAAAATTTGCGAACTATTAGGCCCAGAAAGGATGGGGCGTGAACTACCGTCAGGGTTTTATGAACGCCTTTGTACGAACGCTTCCAATTTAAATATATCTAGAGATGTGGTAAATTCTAATTTTCAGGCTGAGCTACCATACAGCCTTAGAACCACATTAGAAATATTTGACACAGTGAATATCGATTGGCCAACTTAACGCAGAAGGCAAAACGGAGTGTATAACCTGCAGGAACAACAAGTACATGCTGTAAAGATAGAATCAGTCATGGTGCAGCCAGTTAGGGCAGACACCGAAACCATCCTAGCGCTACAATAAAATTTGTATTACTTATCTAGAGAAATCGCTAGTTTACGTGAGACATTGCGCAACTTCAGAGTCAGGACAGAAATACTAGACGTCGATGGAGTTACTCGCGTCAACACTTCAATGGGCCACGCGGATGGTGTAAGGCACATTGCGAATATGGTCGAAGTGCAAAGACCCAAGGTGGGAATTGCATATACCCGCGGTTAGGTGGATCCAAATGGAAAGGAAGCATTAAATCGGTAGAGAGGAATCCATCCCTTGGATAAAATAAAATCCCCGCTAGTAGGAGCCGTAGGGGGGTTCCATTGCAAAGGCTCCCAGATATGCCTTTAAAAGGCATTCTTAAGGCAAAAGCAAAAGTAGCGACAAGATCAAATAACATCGATACAGACGGCAAGAGAGTCAGATTCTTCCTAAGCAGAGATTTGGAAAACATTGCCAGATTATCTAGCAACAAATTTATTATTAAAGACAATTTAACTGGACTTGAGTTTCTTATAGATACAGGTGCTGAATTAAGCATAGGTAGGTCAGCCGTGGTGGAAGCAGATTACCTTAAATTTGAATATAACAAATATTGGTTGAAAATTGTAGTCCGATAAGAGTCAAGGGTATGAAGGAAATGTCGGTTGTATTAGGCCAGAAATCTTCTTTTACATGGAACTTTCTCGTAGCCGATGTCAAGGACCATATCATTGGGATGATTTTCTTTAGAAACTTCCAACTGACATTAGATACCAAGACTATGACTATCGTGGAAGGCATACTTCGGCAGTTAGAACAGTCCTTTTACCCCGTCCAACGGTCGCACATGACTTTGCCGACATCATCGAGAAACACCTTGCAGTGTTTCAAATTTTCAGTGCCATAAGAAAAGGATTGAAGTTAGGAGTAGAACACCAAATAGAATTGGTGGCTCCGTTACTTTGTTCACCAAAAGCCCAACCATAGCCACAACACAAACAACAAGTTGCTGTGTCCGAATTTCCCCAATTGCGCAAAGAGAAGATTTGTAGAAGGTCAAATTCCAATTTGCTTCCCCAATAGTGGTAGTTCTCAAACCTGAACCGGAACAATAGAGTGTTTGCGGAAATTATTGTCTATTACACTCAGTGACGAAAGATGATACTTCTACTCTCCCTTACCCGAGTACTCTGCTGCGCGACATAATGGTATATGCGGTTTATTCATACTTTAGAACTTCAGAAAGCTTATTATTCGATACCGATGGAGGAAAGTTCTATACCACTAACCACAGTCGTATTTCCAGTCACATACTTTTTATGCAAGTCTAATAGAGTTGAGAGCTGTATATCTAATTTTGCTTTACATATATATGCAATGCGATTTGATACTCGCTCGTCACTTTGGTTTCTTACCCTGATGATGATCATGAAAGATCAAAACGCGTAATTGCGTTGCAACTGGAGGTAATTTTGCTTATGCCGATCAACGACCGGTTAAATACAATCGGATTTGAATTTAATTCAAGCTCGCAATCTTCATTTAAATAATGGTTACCAACACTCGCGCAATAATATATATTGCTTAACTTTGTTGTGTAGACGTGATCTTGTTCGTCATGCAGTGGGTACTAGACACCTATAAATGAAACTGTTTTCCAATCATACGGGTATACTGCTGTAATTGATCTGTAACAAATAAATAATTTGCTAGCTTTCTTATTGGATGTAACGGTGGTGGACAAATCGCATTAACCTCTTTAGAACACAGTGCTCATTTATTTTGGCAACCCAAGATTACACAATATGTAATGATATGAGCTTGTATTTTGGTAAATGAAGTTATCATCTCATCTTTTGGAGTTATTGCTTTTCCAACTTTAAGAATTTCATCGTTTAATGCTTTTTATCTACTGATGTTTATATTTGATCAATTATCGCCTTTTTAAGTGATCTTTTATCATAAACATTAACATTTATTTTCTCACACTCATTTTAGTTTATGTTTTTATATTATTTACATTTTTGCGCAAATTTTAATCATATCACTTTGCATAACATATTTTTTGACTTCTAAGATTCACTATTCACTTATTTACATCATAATTTATCCTTGCTACAAGATAGGTAATAACTGGTATTCTGCTAATTACTAGTAACAAAAGGCATTAAAACATTGCATTTTAACTCAAAATTACCCTGTTGATGGCTAACACTGTCTTAGAAACAGCCAAATCATAATATGTAAGTTTATTCATGAAATTTCGTCGTTCTTGGGATATTTCTTTATTAATAATTCCACAACTGATTATACTAATTAACTATTTTCAGCAAACGTTTATTGCTACATTTACTAAATAATCATAATTATCGCCAATGATATATATTTTGCATATACATAAGCGCTTATATCATGACAGCAAAGGATTGACTTCTGAGCAACATAATTAAATGATATCTCTATTTAAAGTAAAATCAAATATCTTTAATATAAGCTATTTCATAATAGATTAGGCCATGTAAATTTTAATTCTTTGTAACTATACAACTTTCAGATAAACTAAGAAAAAGCCCGTTTCGTGGATTTGTATTCCATGTTATGATTCTTGAATGAAATACCTGGCTTGGTGATGCAATACATATTTATAAACGAAAAGTTCTGTGTGTACACTACATTGTTGTATCCCACAAACAATAATTTGCCATGCCTTTTGTAATACCAGTGGCAATATCCTCGCACATATAATATATTATATTGCTTGGTTACATTTCCTGGCCGGGCGAAATTGCTATTAATGGCATAAATTTCGTTATAATCCAGACCAAAATCTTTCCTTGCTTTGATAACGCATTTGCTTCTTAATTCTATTTTGATTGCGCAAGTGCTAATTATACTTATTGAAATCTAAGTTAAGTGACTGAAATGAACAACAATTCCATTAAAATCACATTTGTCATTTGTTGGTTGACTGTTACTTGACATGTCTCAATTGCGAGAACCGAAGAATAATATCAAACGAGTTTCGACAAAATATTATTCTCACAGTAATGCTCCTAAATTATATTCAAACTCTACCAACTGACTACACTAGACAAATTTCAATATTTTAATATTTTTATACAAATATTTTTTAATAAAAATTAATCTTTTATCAGGTGAACCATTAGACAGATTTTTACTTTTTACTCAAAATGTAAAATAGATTTATTTTCACCGTAAAGCATAAGGCAACGCGAGAAAAATCAAAGCTATCTGCTAGAGCAAATTCAATATTTCAGTTTGGCCTAATCCGTTTGGTTTAATGTAATAACGAAAGTAGCAAGATTCGTAATTTCTTGAAATTCAAACGATGCGCATATAAATGCCAATGTTAAGAACTCTACAGCAGCTACCTGCGCATTTCAAATGCATTCAGAAGGTATCATTATCACCCCATGCACTGTTGCAAATGCTGCCATTTTCACAGAAGAATAAGAAAAATGAAGTTTTGTGAGTAATATTATTTGATGGAAATTGACATTTAATTCATTTCAACTGTAAAGATGACATAAATAATCTTAAAAGCTGGCTAATATATATAATAGGGTATTCAGATTACAATGTAACACGCGGCTCCGCGTTACAACCCAACGATGTTCAATTTTGACAAATATAGTTCTTTTTAAGGTTAAAAAATCTAAGTATGTTTTTACACAATATTTCTCTTAACTGTGATTTTAGAAAAAATCTCTGTTAGTTTCAAGCAGTTTTAATTGAGATTTCTCGACAGCAATTTTAATTGCTATTAATAGGGTTTTGTTTATTAAATATGCACACCCGCGCGCAATACGCAGGGAACATGCGATGGATTATAGTGAATATGTGTTTCGATAGATTTCTTTGTATTCAGATATGATTTCACGCATCAGAACATCAGATGATCCTCGATCAAATTCACAAATTCTTTAGTTCAATGGATTATTATAATTAAATAATTTAAAACCATAGCAAACAGGGGATTAATTAATTGTGAAATTTTTTCATTGAAGTTTTTACACGATTTTAGTCTATCCATCATCAGGGACAACTTTTACTAGTGACTATATTTATATCATCATATATTTTCAGTCTGTTACATGTATTCATCACAATTCAGACATTTGTGAATGGAATATTACTTGTGTTGACAGTATATCGTTTTGCTGCCGTCTAGAGCACGGGCAGTTTTGTTTAACTGTAAATTGATAATTACTTGTGTATAAGACATTCAATTTTGTTAACAATATTTCGTTCTGTTGCCGTTTACAGCTCGGTGCATTTGGACTAACTATGAATTTTCCATGCAATATTGTGTACAATACATATATTATCATTCGAATTAGCCTTATAACATCGCCCATCGGGAAAAGGCCGCGGATTGATCGTAAGCACGGATCTCAACAGCAGCTACCAGTTAAATGTAGAAAGGGCGAAACATCACGAACTAGATAGCTTCTTCGCCAAATACCCCTACAAAATGATCGGAATAACCATGTAAGCTATATATAGAATAATTGTTTTTTCTATTTCATTGCTGCAAATTGGTGTGAATTCTAAACATTGCCTGGCGGAGGAGTGTTAGGCATAAAATTAAAATTGGAAGAAATATTTGAGAATATGTCCTTACTTCTTGTAATTTAGTAACTCAGAGAGAACAGTGATAGTAACATTCATTCATGAAAAATCATAGTCGAGATGTTGAAATTGGATGCTGAGCCAGAAGAGACTTCACGCTCCGATATTAGTTAATATCCTACGAGTAAAAAGATGTACTACGAGTAAATAAAATACCAGTTGCACCTAAAATGAGACGCCCCGCAACGGAATTGGTTAAAGAAGTGATTGTGATCCGCAATTTTTAAATTTATGCTGGTATAGGAGTTTATTTCCGCGGAAGAGCTTTGAATGCAAATGTGGCTTCGGAAAAGAGATATATACTGGGGGTTTGGTTGGATTTGATTGAAGAGTTGCTATAGCGCGTAGCGAAGTGGTAACTTGGGTGAGCGAATATTGAAATTAACAGAAAATTTTTGAACTTATGAATTAAAGAAATGATTCGTAAGTGTCGGAAAAAACATAGCGGTTGAAGGGTAACCGGTAGTAGGCGTTGCGGTAATTATATTCGATGGTGTATGACGTTAAATTGAGAGGAAAGTAAAATTCACTACCATATGGTGTGAGGGTTAGGATATAGATCTTGAACAATGTGAGTTGGACAATGGGATTGTCAGCCTTGAAGCAGATTAATCAGACCAAACTAAAGAGCTAGGAAGTTATATGTTTAAATTTGGGGAAAATTCTAGTAATTTAGAAAAATTAGATACCGAAATACTTGGCGGAGACATTTATTTCAAAATTAATTGGAGCCTGCGTTCAAGTGAGAACAGCATACGTTCATCAGACGCGTCTTATAGGCGTCTAGTTTAAGAACGATTCTGCTACGCTGCGTGTGTAGCAAGGATAAAAGCTGAGTGAAAATCGTTGAGGAATGGCAGGAAAATGTTTGGATACAGAATAATATTACCATGTCATCTGAATATTTGAACAGCTTGAATAGGTTGTCCACAATCTGCACCTGTGCGAGTGTTAATGTTAAAAGTATAGGACCACGTACGGATCCCTGGGGAACTCCAGTTTGCATAATGTTTAATCTTGAATGACTGTTTCCAACTTTGACAGTTTTGTAACGGTTTGGAGATAGTAGCTGATAGGATTGAGGACGCTGCTACAAATACCCCTGCTCAATAAGGCGGATTCAATTGTCGAAAATGACAATGTGTCAATAGCCTTTGTTATATCTCGGAAGAATAGAGTGCATTCAACACATTTATAAATAGTGTAGCAGTGATTGAGGACACTACGTTGGTGAAAGAAGAGCCGCCATTTAGGAAGCCACGTTGATCGTCGAAGAAGCAGACGTTATCCGGAGATTTAATGAAAGGTTAGATTAAGTTGTATGAGACCCTGCTGAATATTTTAGTGAAAGAATGGAGATTTCTGAAAGAGAAGATAAACGATGTACCATTTTTTGGGATAGGAGAGCTAGCGAATTAAGTCATAACGGTGACGATTTGTAGTTTTGAAGCATCGTTTGATTATATCAGCAACCAGACAACATTGATTCTAAACGAGAAGGGCAATCATAGGGACAGAGATTGAAACCGGCCACGTCTACTTCGCAATCTGGTGCACTAATAAATGAGCCACCCTGCCACACACTACACTACACACAATTTTCAGTTGTATACTAACTAATGTAACTTGGTTATTCTATTTTTCACTTAGATGAAGCTCATATGACATACATTTATACTCAAAGTTCTAAGTAACCATCCCCAATCTGTCATTATTGAACAGACAACACAGTCCGTGGAGATGTGCTATTGAAATAAATATTTATATAATTAAACGAACATTTGTCGCGCGGGCGGTAATAAAAATAAGTGCAATCAAGGTTTCTATCTAGATATAAACAACTGATACACTAATTAATTACATATGTCAGTATAAAATAATAATGGTATAGTGTAGAAAAGGCTATTCATCCAGTGGAGCGGTTTCGTCCTTATTGGGAACTCATCAAGTACCAGCCTGAATTTGCCGCTGAGGGCGCTAGAACATGGGCACGTCTGCTTCAGAATCTGGTGTTTTAACCACTGAGCCACTCTGCTACACACTACAGTATGCATAATTTTTGGTTATATAATAACTAATATAACTTGATTAGTCTATTTTTCGTTTCGGTTAAAGTTTTACGACATACATTGAGACCCAAAGTTCCAAAGAACCATCCCCAATCTGTCATAACTGAACGGACAACAGAGTGCCTGGTGGAGTAGGATTAAAATGAACATTTATATAATTAAAATAACATTGCTCGCGAAAGCGGTGAAAACATTATTAACATCAAGTTTGCGATTTTCGTATGCACACCCACGCAGTGTGGTGTCTGTAAAGTATTGACAGATATGAGATGGTTAGTTGGAAATTTGGGTCTAAATGGATGATATTAGAGCTCCAGCTAACCAAAAAATAGACAAACCAAGATACATTGGTAAGTGTATAACTGAAAGTTTTGTGTATGGTATGGAGCGGCATTGTGCATAATGCGTTAGAGCACCACATTCCAAAACAGCCGTGTCTAGTTTCGAGCCCTGTTTGCGACAAATACTAGCCAGTACGTGATGAGTTTCCAATAAGGACAAAACCCGTCTACTGGATGAATTTCTTTTCTACACCATAAATTTCTTAGTTTATACCGTCTTATGGAAGTATTTATTAGGTAAGATGCTTCAATCAAGATCAAAACCGAAAGAGAAAATATTATGCATGAGGTTTTGATTACTGCGAACTGTATTAGGAGCTGTGTGCTGTTTGGATGCGACATGCAATATTAAGTATTTGTTTAATGAAACCATCCATACCTCGGTGTGCGAGTGCCTGACTAGATGATGATTTACATTAAATATTAATTATCTCTCTATTTTGTAGCACGGCATATATGAAGTTTGCATAAGTAATTTTAAATTGATCAACAAATTTTGTGTTTCTAACTTTCGCTAGATTAATGATTTCTGTCAGCAAAGGCTTCAATGTTGACGAATGTTCCTTTTTCTGCTGGTTCAAATTGACGGATCATGGCCTTCCAGAAAGTTATGCTACTATAAGCCGGGTGTTGTGTTACCAAGCGGAGAAATTCTAATTAGCCTTGATATTATTGACGATATAATTTTAATATATTACAGATTCTTCGCTATCCGTGTAGTTTATTGAGCACCTAGTCACCACTTAGAAAGAAATTATACTTTTACTGGTATACTGTTATTCGTTTTAATTTCTACGATACTTCTCGTCCCGCAAAAATGTGAATTGCTCTCGATTGAATAATGGTCAATACTGGGCTTGCTTTGTGAACAACCTATCTTTATACCTGAACATTTTCCTCTAGACAAATTAAACAGATGTTTATCGTTTATATACTCCTTTACATTCAGGCAATCTTTGTAGTTTCCCTCATACAATCGCTGGATCAATAGGAAGAATTTCTGAAGATGAAATATATGCGAGCGATATCATATTACTTTTGTAGAAGAGTAAATAAATACTTTTGACAGCACGGCATGGTCATTTTATTTTGTAAAACTCTACGAAACAACGAAAATCGATTTATCAGTATAATTCCATAGCAACAGACTTGCACTGACTGTATGGCTTAATCGTCCACAGATTATTGTCCCTTTGCAATTCTGAATGCACTATTAATAATGTAAAATATGTTTTGTTTATCGAATAAATTTAGCAGTTCTAATCCATTTGTAGCGGCGTAAACTTTCTATAATGAATATCTAATATTTTAATTTCTAGTGGCATGAAAGTATTTTATGTAAATATCAATGTAAATCGTTCATTCAGTCTACCAAATTTCATTTATGAAGTTTATGGACTGGATATGTATGATAAGGATGTATAAATGTAACAATTTTGTTAATTATGATTTATTGAATTCGAATTGGACGAATATGAATTAACCAAATTATACGAAATTTACTTATGCTTGAAGGAAATATTCGTACAGTACAGAAAGGTTTTTAAATACAGCTAGGCTACTGGGCGATTTAGCTATTTTTCGTGGTTCAGCCGGTTTTAACTATGCAAAGGAGATAACAATTGGAAAAATTTGGATAAGGCCGCTCTGACACCACGAATTAGTGTTGGAGCAGTTGTTGTACTGAGGGAAAAAGCTCCTATCTGTCAAATAAGCTGAACCCAGACAATTTGAATAACAAAATTTCCTATAATTGTTTTTAATTCGTCAGTTAGAGAAAGAGGCGGCTATTCTGGATAATTGAGTTTATCTATAGCAACGTTAGTAGGAAAGTACCCTAATCTCTAGAGAATAAAATTAAACAATAATTGATTTCGGGATTGGTGGTAAAAGTTCTTTAAATCTAGTTTGAGAGCTTGAAGTAAACACCGGAGTTAGTTTTGTTATGTTGTTCGACGACTGGTTAAATACAATGGGATTTGTGTTTATTTCAAGCTCGCAAACTTGATCTAATTTCTAGAGGTCCGATTAAATTGAAAAGTTGGCAGCATCTGTCATATGCATAAATACGCTCAAGACATAATTGCTTATGTTCGTCACTACGAGTTTCCAAACCTATTCACTACAGTCATATGCAATTGAGATTGAAACGAAATACAACAGTTTATACTTCCGGAGCAATGGCTGATGCATATGAATGACATAACTGCACGTGTTTTTGACATACCTTGAAACCCTAGATATACTAAGCGACAAAAGTTGAAGTGCTTTTGGCTGTGCTCTGCTATATGAACGTAATAAATTTCCCAAAAAGAGGATAAGAACAAGCACATATATGTTAACGAATTCACTTCAGACTAAGTGAACACTGGTACTTTTTAAATTGGTTTTCGGAGTTCCAGCTTCATATTTTCCAATGCCGCGATTTGCATACGCGAGTAGTAGCTTTGCACGGACAGTGTGACAAAAATCCGTTTGATCACAATTTCTAATTTTGTTTTGTCTTTGATCGGGTTGAGTTTGTATTCGTCCCAATAGAAATGTGGTTCTATCACATCTTTTTTTCAAGCGAGAAAGGTAGAGAGAGCATGGACAAATTATCGGTTTTCAAAACTAATCGTAAGCACAATGCGAAGTTAATCAACTCTTAGAAATAATTGCATAAGAATATATGCTGATATGAGTAAAATAATTTATTATACCTATATACATATATATCTAAATATAATATCGTAACACCTTTATATATATATGAAGAAGGAACATTGGTAGTTGTTAACCATGAATATTTTCTATTATTATTATTTATTTATTACGTTAGTGGACATATTCAAAGATCAGAACTAGCTAGACATTGGAAGGAAACAGGTCATCGCGTTATGCAACCTCATTTGGTTAACTAGACTAATTAGAGATTCAATTGATATAAAATCAGGGAAGGGTGTAATGAATGTAACAATGGTAGGAAAATCATTGGGCCCAATATTTAATAAAGCATTTTCTACGGTCAGAAAGCGGGAGGCTGCGAAACCTGAATTAAGTGGGAACCTAAGTAAAAAACCTCTCTTATAGAAAACTGATTGCAAATGACTAATACCAATTTTAACTCCTATGTACTTATCTTTCTCAATGAAATGTTCCAAAGATGGTATACATATTTAGCAATGGTTAGGAGATAGGACATTAGATTAGAGACATTTGACTCACATTGTTACTTATATTTATATATATTTATGTAAAGTGTGAATATGTTAATAAATGAATAATAAGTTGGTCCTAGAGAAGATATTTATGGTTAACAGATATGAAGTGTTCTTTTAAGAGGAAATCAAAATGTAGTAGATTGTCGGATATATAGATAGGCCTATCTGTAGATAGGTTTATTCTATATACATTATATATATATATATATATATATATATATATATATATAATGACATGAATTATTTATACATTACTATTTTATTATATATATATATATATATATATATATATATATATATATATATATATATAAAGATGAAAATATTGAATAATAAGTATAATATATATATATATATATATATATATATATATATATATATATATATATATATATGACTCTTTTTACTTGCTTGTTTTGGCTGGTTGGTAAGTGTGTATGCGTTTGTGTTTGTGTGTGTGTGTTTGCATGTTAATGTCATTCTCGCAGTATTGCTAAGTGATGTCTGAGATCTTATCATTATTGTTTTCATGGCTTGAGAATTAACCATTTAGGCGCATTGTTCACCGTTACATGTACGAGTGCTATTTTTCCCAGTGTAGTTGATCGTTTTACGTAGTTGCGCAAATTTTTATTTTGCAAATGGTAAGAGCGCCAGGGTGGATTGCAATGTTGAACGCTCATATTGTTTGGAAACTTCTGTCACGGTATATATGTATCTGTTTTTATACATATTCATATATATTTTATATATTGATATGAGGTGTGACAAACGTAGTAAATAAATAGTAATAATAGAAAATATTCATGGTTAACAAATACCAATGGTCTTTCTTCATATATATATATATATATATATATATATATATATATATATATATATATATATATATATATACGACACATACATCAATTACGGACGCAATTACAATGAAAGCGATGACACACCAAATGACGTTACGCAAAAGGAGTGGTCTAAATTGCGCAAAAGCAGTGGTCTAAATTGCGCACAGCAAAGGCCAGCATAACGAAGAGGAGATTGGTTACAACACATGTACAGTGGGATTGGATGAACGAATATACTAATGAATCCAGAACAATGGCTGTAGATACTGGTAGAAATAAATTTATTAATAAATGCTATTCCATGGGTACGTTGTTTTATACTTATATATATATATATATATATATATATATATATATATATATATATATATATATATATATATATATATAAAACGAACTTTTCTACTTTCCTATTACTTTTTCTACGTATTGCCAAACTCGTTTAACCTGCCAGTGCATGTCAAACACTGACTTTATTGGATAACGCCCGATACTAGAAATTCTGCATTAATCACCCATGCACACCTGAAAGATAAATTAAATTCGTGAAATCTTTGCAATAATATGAAACATATAATTTATAGCAAACTCAATATGTAGTCAACATAACTATTAATAGAGTAAAAGTAGAGCAGCAATTTAACATAGAAAATTTTGTATAGAAGATATTTGTTCGTGAATTATACGCTATTCTATTGCTTCATGTAACTAGGAGCAGCAATTAACAAAAATAACTATATTGGTGCATAAATATGACGGCTACTGACCTACAATATTCATCAAAATTTTGTAATAATAAAAGCGACACCGTCGAATATTTTAAAATTTAATCTGCGTTCTCCTTCCTTATATTCCAAAACTTAACTTTAATGAGAATAATTCTTTATGCAAACGTTTCTGCAATAATATTTGTCTTCGTCGTGATGTACGATAATATTTGAATTCTTGCAATGGTCCACACGCATCGCCAGTAATTGACATAAAACTAGATGCGTCGTATCTATTGTAAAATATTTAGATTTTTGCTTAAACCATTTTGGTCTTACACTTTGTGTAATTGGACGTTGTGCTGAGAAATTAGTTTGCATTGAGGAACATTATTTATTCTCAATATTTGCTTATTTAATACTGACTAGTCTTTAGTTTCTTTAGATTAGTGTGATAAGTATTTGTTTAAAATTAGATTTGATACACAAATCTCAGATTTTAAATAATCACAACTTGTGTTACTGTATACAGACAAGTTTTAGTCTCGCGATACTGAATTTAATAAATCTTACCAAATTTTGCATACCCAGAAACGGTTGTTAGAAATTTATTGGCATTTAACTGTATTTAACCAGTCGTCAAACAACATAGCACTGACGCGTTTCAAACTTCCATGATCATCATCAGGGCGAATCAAACCACAATGCGTGTGTATGAAAAGCAAAAATGAATATGCGTCTCTCAATTTTGATTTATACATATGCATTACGGTTTGAGCCTACCAATCCAGTTTACCCTCATAATCCGATGATGATCATGGAAGGTCGAAACGCGTCAGTGCGTGCGACTAACAGGAGCGTGTGTGTATGGCTAAAGCAGCAAAACTTTAAGGATCGTGTCGGCATAGACTTTGTGTAGCCGACAATTCCAGTCAAGTACAATGTACGCCAGACTATTATAGATGAAAGCCGCATATTCAATTTTGCTTTCAATATATATGAAATGCAGTTTGATCCTCGCTAAGCAGTTTACCGTAGTACACTAATTCTGGTTATAGAAGGTCAGGAAGCATCATTGCGTGCGACTGGCAGAATTCATGCTATGTTTTTTAAACGAATGGTCAAATTAAAGTGTTTTGGTATTTACTAGCAGCTCGCAGTTACTGATTGATTAGTTGTTTTGCATAAAACAGTAGATGTTTTTTCGCCGATGCTTAAATTTAAGGAATATATAGCAAACAATGCACTCCATTGTGATGTAATATCTATACATATAAAGATTTTTTATATTAACTGGTTTCGCCATTCCTTTTATCTTCTACTCTTATGCTTATTCGCCTAATATTCGCGGGTAAAGTTCCATTTTCTTCATTATTGTGGCTTTTAAAATCATGCTGTAACTTACGATTGAATAAAATGGATATAAAAGAATAATCTTGGCATATCTTGCTGACATTTTTAAACTGAGGAGCTTATAGTTTGTCTGACAAAAAACTGAACATTTCAACAAAATAAATACATGCATTTTTCTCAATTATGATTTCGCATATTTGGCCAATATTCGTAGTAAATTGGAAAAATGTGTACCATGGCACGCAATCACCGATGCAAAAACTAGATATTGATACAGAGCACGAACAAAATACACAAAATTTTATTGTGTGTTGAGACGTTAGAGCAACAGATGGCGGATCAGACGTGCCCAGTTTCAAGCCCTATCCGCAAAAAACTCCAAATAAAGCAAATAGTTCTCAATACGGACGAAATAAAACTTGCTGGTTCGATTGCCTTGTAGATAAATTGCGTATTGCAAACTCATTTTTGTATTCGCATTATGTTATCTTTTAATTTACATTCATATTATTTCCTTCACATTCGAGAATTTAAATATAATCATTCCCATACAAATTAACATGTTTTTTTATTCTATCCATTTCTTTCAAAGTACATGCATTTACCAAAAAAATATACATCCACAATTTATCTCATCTGTTATATCCTCATTTTATTTGTGTCTCTATGGTAGAACGTTCTCAAAATCTAGTTTTGAAGAAACCATCATTGAAATTATTTTATAAGAAAGGTATTTAATTAAATGACACAGTACATGTATAAAGGTTTTCTTGTTCTTGACGTTTTCATATTTTTAGAATCATATTTAATACACTCACTTACATGAGTTAATTGAACATTTAACATGGACAGCAAAAAGTAAATTAATATAATTATAGCGACGTACAAATTGATATTATTTATTTAATTACTAACATTTCTGGTAAAACATTACATTATTAACATCATTTGAGAATTATACTCTCCCCATATATATATATATATATATAAATTTCTCAATGTTATTTGGATTGTTTTATTGTAGAGGCCCTTAGGTCACTACCATAAGTGGGTCTCTTGGATGCCAGGCACGGAAAATCCATATATGCGGAATGATCATTTATCTTGGAACACTTAAGTTCCTCTGAAATATCTCTTAAGCTACAATCCTTATGTCCACTAGCAAACTGCTCTGTATCCTCAGTATTTATTTAACCAGCCATAATTTTATTAAATTTCTTGCAATTTATATATTATATTATATAAAGTAAGCTTAACAGGATACGCTGATATCCACAGGTTACTGAGCCAGAATGATTGAGAATTTATAACAAATATTCACATTAAATACCCTAAGCAAATTTGTGGTTCTTTTCGCTGATAATTAAAAAGAACAATCGACAAGAAGATTACAGTGATTTATTTAGCAAAGGAGTCGGAGATGGAACCACGCAGTGTCCGGCTTGTGCAATTCAGCAACTCAGATCAAAAACTAAAACATTTTCCTTTGACAAAACAAGTCAAAAACGTCGACAATATGTACAATATAACTTCCAAAAAAATTTGCAATATTTTTCAAAAATTACAATATTGTTTTACGAAACCAGCGATAACATAAAATGTCCAAAAATAAAATTGATTTATTTTTATATGAGGAGTTAATTGATGTCCAAAAAATTAAATTAATCTCCACATACACCCTCATGTTTAAGATAATTAACCATATATGATGTAGTCCTCATTCGTCGGTTTCTTGATGACTCTTCCGTAACGAGTCTCAACAAGTTGTGCTGGTACTTCACTAGATTTCATATTCATATTACATTGCTCTTTATTCTCAGTTGCCTTAGTTTTAATCTTTTCTTCTTTTCCATATTTATTCGACTTTTCGTTTTTTTCACCAATTTCTGTGTCACATCTCGCCTTAACTTCTGGATACTTCGGTGAATACTGTTCATGGGTCTCCTCCAAATAAACTGTGAAATGCAGCGATCCAGTGTTACACATTCTACAGTGCCATTTACTTCTATAAATGCATTTTTCTCAGTCATATGATTGACTTTAAATGGTCCCTTGTAGAACGGAGTCAGACAATTCTGTCTGTTTTCGTAAGTTATATATACATGAGATGCCAGCTTTAAATCTGAAGATACATAACATTTGGAAATTGGACTTCTAGATTTCGTTGGAGTTAAACGACTCATTTTATCTCTCAATGCTCCAACAAACCAATCTACTGAATTAGAGGCCCAATAGAGACAACTTGGAGCTTCGAGTAGAAGATCTCCAGGTAACCTCAATGGCTCTCTATAAACAGGTTCTGCTGTGGATGTTACTTACTGAACTCTGTATCTGTTTCGCATTGCCAACTAAATTATGGGCAAATCATGTATCCAACTGGATCCACCGGTGCAGCGTAATGCAGCCTTCAGCTCCCTGTGCAATCTCTCAACCATCCCATTAGCTCTGGGATTATAAGCACATGTGTGTCTTACTTCTATCCCCATTGTATTCAAAGATCTGATAAACAGTTTAGACATAAACTATATACTACGACCAGTAGTTACCCTTATCCCTACACCATATCGCGACACACAATTATGCAAGAACATAAGTAAGACCTATTGAGCTGTCATGTCCTTCAGGATTGCTTCCTCAAACTGACGACTGAACCTATGGACCATCGTGAGTAAATACTTTTGGCCAGAAATCTCAGGCATTTCTACTATATCAATGTGAACATGCACGAAACGACCCGCTGGTATACCAGTCGCTTTAATTTGTGTATTGGTATGACGCCAAACTTTACAAGTTTGACACCGGGCACAAGTCCTTACCCAGGCTCTTATGCCTTTCGACATCTTTGGCCATACATATCTATCAGTGGCCATCCTGATAGTTGCCTTAATGGAAAAATGACTGAATTCATGTAGATGCTGAATTACCTTATACCTTAATTCTAACGGTACATAATGTCTAGGTTGGTTCCTGGAGATCACACACAATGACCACATATCTCCAATCTTCCTGCGTGTATATGAAGGATTCTTTCCCAACACAGCTACTAAAGGATCAAGACCTCGTTCTTCCATCAATTGCTGGACAAAATCATTAGAAGTTACAATAGAGCATACATGTGACTCTGAACGAATCATATCTTCATCTGATACGTCTGGTATACTGAGAGTATCTGCCACCACATTATCTTTTCATGAGATATGACTAATGGTAAAATCAAATTCTGCGAGTCGGGTTATTTGTGAATTTACCCGCCGAGAATAATTTAGCCAATTCGCTTTCCCAAGGATACTCAACAACGGTTTATGATCAGTTAATAACATAAACTGATGGCCATCTAGCTAGTGCTCAAATTGCAACACTGCAGAATTAACTGCTAGTAACTCCTTTCCAAACGTATCATATCGCTCTTCGCGATCATAGAGTTTCCGACCATAGAATCCAATCGGCTTGACTATACCATTTTCCCGTTGATGTACCAGTGCCCCTATGGCTACATCGGAATTACCCGTGACAAGCTCAAATGGCTTAGTCCAATCCACAAGTGCTAATATGGTTATTTGGCTTAACAGATCTTTGGCCCTCTGGAATTTTTCCTTGTCGTCTTGGCTCAAATTTATAGGCCAAGATTTCTTGATCGTGCTTCGTTCACGAACTAAATGTCGAGTTAGCGACTCCAATATTCCAGCTAAACCTCGTATGAAACGACGATAGTAGCTAATCATGCCCAAAAATCTACGCAACTGGCGTACAGTTCTGGGTTCTGGCACATACTTCATTGCTTGTACCTTGTCTTCCAAGGGCTTGATTCCATCCTTGGAAATGGTTTGTCCAAGATATTTTACGTTAGAGCAACCAATTCTGCGCTTTTCTGGTTTCACTACCAATCCATAATGTTCCAGCTTAGACAAAGCGATGTCCAAATGCTCCCGGTGTTCCTCCCTAAATTCACTATATATGATAATGTCATATATATACACTCTAGCAAATAAACAGTCTTGTAGAACTTCCTCTGTCAGACGCTGCAATGTCTGATTTGCATTCTTCAACCCAAAAGGCATACATAAGAATTCATAAGATCCTCCTCCAGGGAATCGCACTGCTGTGAGCGGTATAGATTCTGCCTCCATAGGAACTTGATAGTACGCCTTCTGCAGATCTAATGTTGTATAAACCTCATACCCGATTATATCCCTGAGCAAAGTACTCTGGTTCGGTAGAGGATACGAGTCGCCTTTCGTTACCGAATTCAATAGACGATAGTTACTACAAACCCTCCATTGACCTGGTTCCGGTTTGGGAACAACCACTATTGGAGATGCAAAGTTGGAATTTGAAGGCCTACAAATTCCTTTTTCTCTCAACTGCTTAAATTCTTCAAGCGAGATTAAAATGGATCAAAAAGTCCATCCCAATGATGTTATCCTTTATATCAGCGACCAGAAAATTCCACGTAAATGGAGATTTCTGCCACAATATCACTGACATTTCTTTAACTCCATTAACCTCAATTGGACTTCTATTAGCAGCCCATAGTTGGTAGTCGAATGTGGGGCTATCAATTTCCACCACAAGGGATCGAACTATGCTCACCTCTGCACCCGTGTATATTAAGAAATTTATGCCGCTAAGTTCATCAGTTATAACGAACTTATTGTTACTATAACCAGCAACCTCTTCAAGATTAACTGCCAGCCGAAATCTAACAGATTTACGGATTGTATTACCGCGCATTTCTTCCACCGAAGCTTCCGAATCTAACTTCGATGATTTTATTATGCCACGAATAAACATACCTTGGAGCCTTGCATGCGCAACCCTCCTACGGCTCCTATTAACGGGGGCTTTGTTAGTTTTCCGGCACCTTCGACTAGGCTACAGAAAGACTACTTCCTTTACATCGGGGACCACCCAACGTTGGAAATGTGCATCCTCCCTCTTGACATTTTCCAAACTCAGCGTATATACGATGCGATATGCACCACTCGCGTGGTCCTTGTACACCCTCACGCGATTCGCCTCTCAAAGGCTTGGAATTTGAACGTTGACACCGAGAATTTACCCTACTTCTATTGGAACTTTCCTTATTGTTTTTTATCCAACCCACATCTAGGCGGAGGGTACTTAATTCATTCTCTAAGATCAGGAGTCTCTCTGAGAGATG